>UELV01100507.1:0-11473 GCA_900490015.1 Megastigmus stigmatizans
AAATACGCCGGATAAGATCTTTCCGAAATTTTTCAAAACCTTCTTTTTAGTTGTAAAAGAACCCTCTAAGAAGTTGTCTGAAAAATTACTTATTAAATTTTGAGCTTTTGGGATTTTGCGAAATATGGCCATTTTGAAGAGGTTAAAAATACTTTAGAATCATGAAAATAAATTTCCCGTAATATTTGAACATCGATTGCACTTTTTTGCAGTATTTTGAATTATTATCATTACATTTTCCTTATGAAAAAAATTCATAAAGTTGAAAATTTCCAAATTTTTTAACTTTTTTTCGTGAAAAACACGTCATTTTTTTGCAGGAGTATTTTAACAAAAAATCGGTATCACCATTCGAAAGACAGCTCAAAATACGTCGGATATGATCTTTTTCAAATTTTTTCAAACCTTTTTTTTAGTTGTCTTGAAAAAGATGTTGAAAATTTGGGGTCGTTAATAAATTAACATCATTACCGAGGTGCTCACAGAGAGAATTTTCCAAAAATTATTCTCTAGCTTTATATATTTCGTTAGATGCTAGAACCGGTTAGGTAAGAATCTTTCCAACTATATATAGCACACTATATAGCACATCCTCTTAAGAAGATCTGAACCTACAGCCGTGTCAAAGTTCTACCGTTACCACGAAGCTGTTTTACCGACCGGATCCTGAATAATTTGTTATAACTAATATAAATACTTGAAATTATGCAAATCCCAAATAGAGGTGCACTCTGATTATTCATAAGCATTCTAATTATTTAAAAATCACAAGAAATTGCCAACTGTAATAGAAGGGGGATAAAACAAGACTCATACCTGCAGTCCAATGATATTCTCTTGTTTAGCCATGCTTCTGAGGAGCAGCCTGACATCATTCATCAACCGGTGATGCTCAGCAACGACACACTGCAGCAGTCCAACTTGTTCCCTAAGTGAGTGCTGAGCAGAGACTAGTTCCTCTTGGCGCTCTTGTATCTTCGCTTGCACCTCGACGATCGCCTCGGCGATCAACGTCTCCGTCTGCCTTAACCAATTAACATCGATACTGCTCTCGGCCCCTATTTGCAGCAGCTCCACCAAACTCTCCTCGATCGGCGAGACTGTGATCGTAAGATTTGCCGTTAACATGCAGCTCTCCTCCCAGCGTTTAACTATATGTTTTATTAAAAAATATTAAATTTCTTGTAAAAAATGTCCTTTTTCGCCTACAATTAGTATTTATTACAAAATTAAATGAATTTAACTAGTAAACAAATTTACTCACCTAGCTTGATAAAATTCGTGTCATTGGTAACGCTCTCCTGCGTTCTAGTGCGCAGAGCCTCATAGTGCAAAATCGAATTGCAAGTATTGACGACAAGAGCAGAGAGATTCGATTGTCTGGTAAGTTTCTCGCAGCTGGTGAGAACGGCATTATCGAAGGCTGACATAACTTCGCCGAGAGCCGGATTGGCGCCAGCTGCCCACTTAAGACGCTGCGCAGCACTCGTCACTAGATTTTGCTGTTGTTCGCGTGCCTCGTTGACGCGTACTTGTAGATTCGACAAGCCTGCGGCTGTTTTGCGCAATTCCAGCATGAACGAGGGACGATCTGCAAGAACGATTTCAATCATTACTTTGTTGATTTATAATTAGAGTACAGTATCAACTGCTTTTGATTTGGTAAAGAACATTCGTCCTAACAATTTCCCCTCGCACTTATGCATTACAATTTTTAGGAATAATTGAGATTCTTAAAATAAGATATTTAGTACTAATACTACAATCAACCCAAACCTAAAAACACAATTTCTACTGTCTAAGTTAAATGATGCAAAAACAGATACACAAGTTATCACAAACGAATACTTACTGAGAGGGTTAATAATATTCATGTTACCGCTAATGAGCAGGTAATCCTCGTGTAACCAGTAATGTGCAGTGAGTTGTAACTGGAGTCTTTGAACCGTTGCTCTTGCCACCTCTACCGACTGCTGAGCTGATTTGGAACTTTGCTTTCTTCTCCAAGTGCTCTCTAAGGTTCCGCTCAGTGCATTTGCTTGTGCCAGAACCGAGCCGTTGAAGTAACCTCGTTTCAAACTCATGTCCACCACCTTCCTGCATAGTTCTTCCAGTGATACCTTGAAGAATACAAATATATAATATATAAGTAGCTGCCTTTTTACACTTTGAACAAAAAATGTACTTTCTACCGAATTTCAACTCATGTGAAATAATTGTTTTGGATGAAGGATTGATCTAAATTCTTAGCTCATCTATCCATGCGATATATGATTATGCAAAAAACAAATTAACTACAAGAACAAGCATTTAGAAAATTAGAAACGTTAAAAATCTACAACCTTGCTCTCAGCTCCAATATCACGTTGCTCAATCTCGGTCGTAACGCTGAGTCCCATGCGCTGCAGCAAGAAGCATAGAGCAATGCCAAGACTCTGAGACGTGACGCCAATCAGTTGACGCGACACGTAATCCGCGGTGAAAAGACGTATGGGTTTGTTCAATTGTTCGTCGCTGTAGATACTAGTTTCGCAAATGCGTTCACTCCTGAATGCTAACGCTATGTCCATACACATTGAGAAAAATTCGTGGATCGTATGCAACCGCTTTATCAAAAAGATGTCCTCTAACACCTAAATAATGTAAAGTAAAATGATAATTTGATTATTGGCCTGTAGGGACTGAAAACGATATGTTCGTGTACCTTGCGCGCGGCCTCATTGAAAATTGGTGCAGCCATATCTTTAGCCTCTCTAATCTGATCGATCTTTTTCCAGCTGGCAGGAATGTCGAGGGTGGCAAGGGTATTGATGAGTGCGTTGCCCTCCATTTGCAGTTTCTCGAACAGACCGTTGAAACCCATGAGTAGCATTTGACCGGGTGTAAGGGTCTCCTCTTGGTTCAACTCCTGCAGATCTGCGGGACGCGAGAGCAAGCTCTCAAAGCGCATTCTCAGCGTGTCGACCACGGACTGCATTATCGCGTGCGGGCTCTCCATTTCCATTATTGTAAATCTCAAGTGCATCTCCAGCTGCTCCAAAATCTCCATCAAAGTGAAACCTGTCAGACTTATGATTTCGTCGAGTTCAGTGACCATCAGCATGACTGTAGGCTCGTCCGTAATAATAGTTTTGGTCGCTTCCGGCAATATAATCGTGTGGAAGTTGTAATTCAATTCTTGTAGTCCCTTGTGAATGGAATCGGCGCTCTTCAGACACTTCATCACCAGGGATATTTTCGGGTCGTTGTTGGACTTATGATTCTCGGGTATGACGGAAATCAATTCCGTGATTAGTGAAGTCATTACTCGCATCTCGTCTAGGAACCAATCGCCCTCACGAGACGTCAGGTCAACCAAACAATCGCCGGCACATTTGGCCGCTCCCTCCATCACCAAATATCTACAGGATATTATTATTTTCATTGTTTATATCTTTGTTTTCAATTGATTTTGATAAGAGCCTTGGGGGTTCGAAATATATTGTTTTGACTGAGTATGAAAATCTGGATGAAAACTTATTAAGAGAGCTGTATACTTACTTTTTATTAAGCGTACAGAGCGCAGTAATATTAACGCACTCGAGAGCCTTCTCGGCACCCTTTTCTCTCCTTAAGAAAGTACTGATCTGCGTCTTGGATTCAACATAAGCTTTCTCAATTCTGACGAGCGCCTCGGGTAAACCTTCGCTTATCATCCTCTCGTAGGCCTTTGTAAGCTTATCGTTGGCCTCGCTCAAAATCGCTTGTATCTGAAAAATCACAGCATCGGTAAATGTTTCGATCAAGCGCAGAAAAGGAATAACGTTGTCCGCAAGATTCGAAGATCACGATTCGAGTTGGCTCACCTGGTAGGAGAAGGCAGCGGTCCTTTGCACCAGAGGGTTCGAAGCGACGATGGGGGCGAAATGGGCCTCGAGCTGAGCCAAGACTTCGTGGCAGGCCTCGACGGTGCCGGTCATCAGTAGCTTGCTCGCCCATGCGTGGTAGACTACCGAGCGATGCTGGGCCATGCTTCTCAGGGGATAGAGGTTACAGATGGCCGAGTACTGGCTGAGCAGGTCGAGGCAGTTGCGTATTAGGATCGACTGCTGGACGGCCAGCTGGGTTAGCTCGTTCTCCGACTGCTCGCACTGTACGATCATCTGGCTCTGGCCGGCGTTCTGCAGGAACTCCTTCACCAGGTCGAACACCAGGTGGTCCTCCTGGATCGTCGAGCTGCCTAGCTCGGACAGCCAGCGGCCTAACTGTGTCCCGCGCACCGTACTCAGAGCGATCTAAACCGAATTTCACCCTTCTATTGAACAAGAATTTATATCCACACAAGGCAAGATCTTCTATACTCATCTCGTAGCAAGTATATTTACTCTTTTGATATGCCATATATATATATAAAAGTTGCTGGATGTTACATTTCACAAAGCTCATTTTTTTCAAAATATCATTTTGTTGAACAAATATGAATTGAACTCAAGTTTTCTAAGCTTATAATAATTTATTTAAAATGTAACGCTATTAATGACGAAGGAGCGTGCAACTGCCCCCAAGGAGTTCTATACCCTGTAGCAGTACAATACAAGAGGATCGTAGATAATGTACAACCAAAGAAAATATAGATGGCTAACCTTCTATCTATTATCTATCTTCTCAATATTTTCAAGAAGCTGCACTTTGAATTTTTGACTTTTTTCTCTCCTTTTCAGCTAGAAATTATTTTCACCGCTATAATTAAATCATTTCATCTGAATCTTTACAAAATCTAATCCGTTTCATTCAACCCTTTTTCAAAGTTTCTAAGGGTTTTGGGGTAGCTGATTATTAATATTCAATAATGTAAACGTCCCAGTATTCGAACACGACCCTTTACCGGAACAAAATCGTTAATAACTCTTGACAACTTATGTTTATTGCAACATTTTAGCTAGTTAATGATAAAATAGTATTCCAATCTAAGACTTTTACATCTTATTTACCATTAAAAGTTATATATAAAAAATATAATGCATGGAAACGTTGCTCGGATACTGGGTATTAAGCGTTCGGGTATAACCGGTACGTTTACCTTATAAAAAACTTTTTCATTCGCTTTACTTAAAGTACAACATCAATTTATTTGTCTTTTATTTTTAAGACTGACATACTTTGTATAGATAATTGTCTAGAAACTCAAAGATCTACATCTAATGAAAACTATCGGTTTTTTAATATAATTTAAAGTGCCAGTAAATTATGGAAACTCAAGGTGTAGACACTGACACCGCTTTTTTACTTATTGCACATGAACCGAAATACAATTTTAAGTTGGAATTCATAATCAACGATCCCTAAAACCCTTATAAACTTTAAAAGATTCAGAGAAAACAAATCAATTATATATGTTAATAAATTTCAGGCTAAAAAAAACAACGAAAAAACAAACGAAAATTCAAAGTGTGGCTGCTTAAAAATATTGCGGAGAACCAATTATACTCGTTTTAGCGTGATATTATTTGTAAACCTTTAGTCATATATTGAACTACGAAAGTGTATAACAACTCGGAAGATTCACTTGTTAATAAAGAAATAAATATATATCATTTTTGATGCAGAGTAAAAATTTTAATGACCAATAAATTACCTAATTCTATGCATAAATAAATAAAAATCCTAGTTTCGATACAGCTTCAATCCTCAAAGCTAAAGTCTAATCACATAAATTGAATAAAAATACTAACATGTAAAAACGAAAGAATGAATCTTTTAATATAAAAATTTTGTAGTGTAATTTTATTCAATGTTTTAGGAAATAACAAAATAATATTCAAAATTTATACGAAAGAAAGCTTGTTGTGTAATAAAAATGTTCATCAAGATAATAAAGCTTAAAGAACAGTGGTTTATGAAGACAAAATTTTTCTACAAATCAATCTACAAATCACAGTTCACCGAAATGACGTCTAACTTGTTATGTTTACGCTCAAGATTATCTCATTAAAAAAAAAAACGAAAAACTTAACTTATCTCTTAACGGGAAACTGAAAATAATGGAAACAAAGTTCTAATTCATTTTCAGTATACTTATTTATCGTCTATTTTTATACTTTTAAATTTATAAGTTAAGGAAATTCAATATATCTCCCGCAAGGGTTGCGGTGCGAGAGGAAATCGTAGTATCTAAAGTTGCACGAGTTTTGTAAATGAAAAACGCGTATGTATTAACCACTACAAAAACGTTTGCCTAGTGTGATTGAAAAAGATTTTACGGAAATTCTTTTGACTTGAACTCGCCATTGCTCGAAAGGATGTAAATGAAATGTTTCTCAATTTAGGCAAAATGTTCTTAAATATGTGTAAAAACTCATGGAATGTTCTAAAATGTTAAAACATATTTCGTAATCGGAATAAAAAATACAAAACTAACGCCCCTTTTAGATGTTCTACATTTTTTTCTGCCAAACGATAAATGTATGTTGTGAATGTTTGACTTTCGAAATTTTTAATGCACAATACATTTTCAATAGATCAAAAGATAATGAGTGTTTCTGTTATTTATGCCTTAGCGAGCACGAACGCTGTGAGTGCTTTGTTAAGTAGTCTGATTCTTGTCTGTTTCAGCAGTTATAGCAGTCTAAAAGCCGGTCCTTTTGCATTATTATTCATCATATAATTTAGGAATACTTTATTGATTGAAATGTGCACTCTATTCCCCTAGCTTATTTTCTACTACTTATAGATATTTTCATCATATTTTATCATCCTCCCAGAAGACCCTGTGTATAAGAGCAAATTTTGAATTTAATTTTCTCAAAAACGATGGGAGGAATTCTACTGAAACTTTGTCATAACTTACTCATGTAATACTTCAATTTATAAAAAAAATTAAATTTTGTAACTTATTTCGTTCCTGTATCAAGCCTCTTTAATAAACACCAGACGTCATGCCTTTTTAACGCAGTAAAATATCAAATTAATAATTATCTAATCTTTTGACGAAATGTTAAATTGATAATATATAAGTATTAATTAGATATTTTTATCGACAACAATAAAAATTAATCAGCACTCATTCTAATAGTGGAACTTTATAAATATTGTAATGCAAAAAATTCGATAAAATAAATAAAATTGTTATATTTCGCTAAATTATCGACCTATTGTTTACCCAAAGACTTTTATAATTTTTCTTATGAAATTATCTATATTTATAAAACCAAAGATAACATTTTCGACATTTATCATAATAGTCCTACGAGTTACCTAATAGATATAAAAAAATAAGTCACAATTATTATAGAGCATTAAAAGTGAAAAAATTTATCGTCTTATTTGGTATTTCTTCACTCAGTGATAGACGATGAAAAATCACTTAGAAAAATAAAAAATTTTAGTATTTTTAAATACTTTGCAGAAAAAAAAACAAGTAGCTTTCCAAATTTATTTACAAAGGTCATAGCAGGATAAGCACATAAAATTGACCCTGTCTTGAATTACATTCATTAAATACTTCAATTAAAACTGATCAAAAATGGTGCTTTTATGCAAAATTTTAACTCCCTAGCTCTATTTTTAGATTAGCCAAAAATGTGATTTTCAGATTTTATTTTTTTTATCAGGTGCTAAGTCTCTTACGGCTTGATGATGTACTTTTATGTAGTTTACAGTCGAGTTGGATGTAAAGTGCGACTTCTTAATAAAAAATGCGAACGAACGCGATTCGCACCCGAAAAGTCTCGCACCGAAGTCGAGTGCTCTAACCACTGAGACTTTCCGGGGCTAGACAAGTATCGCCCTCGATGCTTTTGTGGGCTGCGGGATGAGCCATTTTCTTCTTAATCGATTGTGTGCTGCACGGATCCTCGGCGTGGAGCTTATGACTTCACGGGACGCAACCCGTCTGAATTGCGGAGTAAACGTCGCGATACCGCGGCACAGTCATTAGTTTCATTTATCATTAAGGCCCACTCGAATAACTTATTAGAGTCGGCGCGGTTTTTTCTTTACTGTTGGGAGCAGGATACGAACCGCCAAGATGGTCTAGTTTCAATCTCTCCGAGGCGATTGCAGTAATTGGGTGTGAAACATCGCTTTTTATCAATTCTTTACATTTCTTCATTTTTGAATGGCTTTAATTGGCGTATTTAATGAATGAAATTCAAGACAGGGTCAATTTCACGAGTTTATTCTGCTATGTCTTTTCTATGCACCTTGAGAAATCGAATATTAGATACTCACGTTGTGGGTGTTGATTTGCTTCTGACACTCATCAATGCGCTCTTTGAGTCCTATCTTGGCTTTTTCGAGCACATCCTTGGCGCGCTTGAAGGTATTATAACGTTTCACCACCGAGTAAAGTGCATGATTTCGACCCATTGCCTGGGCCTCCTTTAGCAGCGCCAATTGCCGATGACGATCCTGCAGCGATTCTTGGCACTGCCTCGACGCATCGCACGTCTCGATCCATCTGCAAATGGGTCACAGTTTATCCCTTGCGTACGATCATCAACTTTACTTTCTGAGCGATTATTTAGTACTTTATTTGTTAAAACTAATAAAAATCTACGATCTTTTTTATGTACTTATTGTTTATGTATTCCTTAAGTTAAACGAAAAGATTCATTTTGCGTTAAACTCAAGGTTTTTAAGGTTCTAAAATTAAATTTAGATTAATTCATTTTAATTGGATTCTTTTAATTTTGGTACGGTATAGTATCGGTTTTTATTCTATGTATTATGTACTGATAATTCTTCTTCTCCGGTCCATTTATTATTTTTTTTATTGGCATAAAATGAATATAGCCACTACGTTGCAAATAAGGTGAACTAAATTATTGAAAAGCGTAAATATACAATTTTAAGTACAAGCTCAACAGTTTTCCTTACAGTAAACGAAGATAATCTATACAGCTAAACGCTCATATGTCCTGTCGAATCTTTATCAATCGGTTGATATGGATTATTGTTTCAGTTATTAATTCATATATTTAATTAAAGACAGCTGTATTAATACTATAGGTAGTGGTAGTTTGAATGAAAATGAAAATTTCTGTAGATCATATAGGTATAAGTGGTACCTCTTTCACTGAATCCAATGAAAACAATCTATGTTATTGGTCAAGTGCCGATTTTATTACAGGTGCTCAAAGCGCACATTAAAGCTCGGGGAAGCAGCGAAGCGACATATGGGAAATTAATTTGAATTCAATAAATGCCGATCGGCCGTCATGAAAACACTATCAAGTCTCCTGTCTCACCTGGTGATCCTATGACACAATGCCGGGAAAATCTTGGTCAGCTCTTCCTTATTGGCGAGCCACTCGGCCCTCATCTCGGCTATTCTCACAGCGAACATGGCTGCGGTGAGCTCGAGCTCGAGCTGCTTTCGGCCGACGCCGGTGCAGCGTGCCCTAGCTTGGCAGGCGCCGTACGTGGCTATACTGTTCTCGGCTCCGGCGCGCCAGTCCACCAGGGGATCGTACACAAACGCCTCCAGCAGAGTCAGCAACGTCTCCCGGCCGCGACGCATCACACGCAACGTGTGCTCGCAGGCCAGCCTGAATATGCCCTGTGAATTACAATGATTTTGCTCTTTAGTTTGTAGGATAGAGATATTTCAATTTGATTTTAATTTCAAGTCTTAGCTTTAATTGGATGATTTTTATTTATGACAGCGACAGCGCCGAGCTTAAAATTTATATATAATACAGAAAAGGTTAAATGTAGAGCTATATAGAGGAGAGAATAGTTGTAGAATACAATGTCCAAAAAAAAGTTCCTAGCTCAACACTTTGTGAACTACAGCAGCCAAAATAAAATATCGCAATAACGAATCATGTCTATGTATAATAAAGGTAAATCGATATATGGCATTATTTAAATCACGTCTGCGGATGAGACGGCAAATTCGATAAAAAGAAAATAACCTCTTGATAATCGAGACTTCGACAGCGGACACGATATGTATATATATTAAAGATACCAAAAAAGAACGAAAAAGAGTATCGACCACGTAAGACTCATCGCGATTATCTGTGTGTATATAAATGTTCGGGGCAGACGCACATATGTATTAAACACTCGATCGAACAAAAAAGGTTATAGAAGGAAAATAATAAGCGAGCGACAGCTCCTATGAGATAATGGGCCGAAAAACAGACCACAGAATCTATCGGCCAACCCGAGCTATGATGCTCACCTTGATTGCACAATAAAACGGTCTACGAATTTCTGTCGCAATTTAATGACGATGTAAACCATACAGTCTATAATGATTTATTATTAATATAACAACTACGGTGAAAGGTTTCCGTTCACTAGAACAAAAAATTCTTCAAATGATTATTGTATTAAGACTTTACTTCCTCGAATAATAAGCAATTTTAAATGCGACATTAGAAATATTTATGCAACGAAAAAATTTAGCTTCTATTATTATAAGGTTATATATCAGTTGAAATATTATCATTGGTTTTCCTACAGAAAAGTGCTAGAAACATTGTTTCTGCTAAAAAAGTGCAGCTATTTTTGCTTTCTCAAACAGAAAGCTTTGCATCGATAAAAAATTTCAAGTTCAATTTTCTCATAAAGAATTCATCAGAATTATGGTTCCCGCTCTCTAAATTAGAATGAGTGAAGCGGTTTTTTCACCGTAAAATTAGTGAAGATTTCATTGTTTAATCATTTAATTAACCTTCCACTAAAAAGCACTGAATAATTCACTGATTCGTTGAGTCGGTCGTTTTATTTCGCTATTGAATTAGTGGATATTTCATTCGGTCATCAACCTCCTGCGAACAAATACGTGTTACAACGTATCTAGTGCAAGTGTTTATTTTAAAAGTCAGGAGTTCAATGCAATTGTTACATATTAATTTATACAAAATTGATAAAAATCATCAAATACTAAAATATTTAATATATTTAATAAATTAATAAGCGTTTGAAAGTATCTGTAGAGGTACGTATTTTAATACTTTTAATAAATATTATTTGAAGTTTAGGTATACGCATTAGAAATATAGAGCAATATTTTTAAATGGAGTATATATAATTATAACAATACTTCCAAATGTGTATTTTTAAGAGCACTTTTAACAGTGTAGTCTTTATATGAAAAAATTGGCATAGATTTGTATGTTTCGTATGAGAATAATTTTTACAAAATTAATTGCAAATTTCTTTAAAACTCAAACACTAAACATATTTCAAGCCTGATTTACTTCTAAGAATTTAAACATATATAATGAGCTACAACAAAAAAATAAAATTATCACTGATCTGTTCAGTGATTTTACAGAGGATTTTACAATTGTTTCATTCGCCGTTTTCTTAAGGTAGTACTGTCAGTTATTACCGTTCAGATTTTGATAAAACTTAACTTATTGGTAAATAGTGGTCCAAAAGTGACTCAAAACATTTTTTGTGCGGTTAGGATAAATATAACTAAAATTTTTAACATTTTCATTATCACGCAGTTAACCCATTAACGACCAAGACCCCG
>UELV01100508.1:0-19332 GCA_900490015.1 Megastigmus stigmatizans
AAGCAGTGAGGTGGACTTGCGACATTACGGGGAATGAGATTTACCTGTGCTGCGGAAATTTTATTGGTATTTTTTTATCATTGCTAGGGAATAATGTGACTTTTAAATTAATACAATCGTGATATTCCGTTGTTTGTGTATGCATAATGTATATTGTATTCTACGGAAATGTTTGATTGAGACATGAGACAAAATAATCATTTGGCAAGGAAAGAATTTATCTGTCATCTACGAACCATTTAGTTAACAATAATATTTATCAATTTTTTCGCGCGCTTTGAACAGAAGGTAGCTGACTTACCGTACTGTATTTTACGGTCATGGCAGAATTTGAGAGTGAGGCTTTTTTCGGCATCATTATTCGATTTTGGTATTTTATCAATTAAAAATTTAAAATAAATAAAGGTTTTTTTAGCTATTGCAATTAATTTTTTTACTAGTCTATAAGCAATCTTTAAGAGCTATTTGTGTATTTCTTACAGACTCAATGATGATATACGTTTTGTAAGCCTTCCATCGAAAAATAATTTAATAAATAATCTTTAAATGTAATTGGTTTATGGGTGATCAATGTGAATAATAAATTTGTTTCAATTATTATATAATCATTTTATGGATATTATATTTTTGGTAATTCAAGAGATAACTTATAAATTTATTAGAGTCGTGGTAGCTGCAGCTTAATTACCCAATAAAGTAAATGTAAATTTGTACGTATGAATTATCACGATAATCAAATTTATTTAATGTTTAATGCCTTATTTATCATTTTCATTTCTCTATAAATGGCTGTTAAATAAATTTTTATTAATCCATATGTCATGGATGGAATAAAATTACGGAGACGTTACACAAAAAAATTACAAAGTTCTGTTAATAAATTACATCTTTCTAATGCCTATATATTTTTAAATTGCTTGTTATCAATGTATTTACAGTTTCTTTACCGTAATCGGTATATTTCACTATTATATCAACGTTAATATTAAAAACGTTCAAATATTAAAGTGTATTTCAAAACTATTACAATTAAGAGAAAACTCTAATTAAATTTACATTAAAAAAGGTTCATTACTGTGTACTTGTAATATCGGCCAACGTCAAATTTTTAAGTAGTTCACATTATGTCATTCAAAATTAATATACTAAATTTGCATTAAAAGAAAATATTTTCCATTTTGATTAGTTTAATAATTAATAAAATTCTGCAATTAATTCTTGGTTGGGATTATGTGATCAATATATGGTAGTTATGCGTGTGATAGTGCGAGACATTGATTACAAGTGAGAATATTACTTTTGTGTATACGTATTAAATGACTAAAATATACTTTTGCAAAATAAATATGTAGACAAGAAAATAGTGTTGATTCGCACTATTTTTAGTACAAAATTATAGTTAAATTGAGTGGGAAAAGTAAATTGTCTTGCAACACTGGATTTATATGTATATATACTGGATTATATGAAACACTTGATTATATATATTTACGATATACATCAATTTTCTACACAGAGATACTTATTTATACGAGTATAGAAATAATGAATTTACACTTAAAACCTGTTATATCCAAGTATACGCAAGTGCTTCACTCGAGTTACACAGAGAGAACTTTTGGCACTTGACTATGCAAAGTTTCAATAAAGCTCCTCGACTCTCGACGTAAGTACAAACTGCACGTGTATATTCCCTCTCCCTCTCCCTCTTTTATGGATGTTCGTACTAATGGGATTTTTCAATATTAAAATCCCATAAACGAGAGTGACTCGTGCACAACTTGCAAGCGACGTTTCTGCAGGTATCATTGACGCAAGATCTTTTGGTCACTAAGTATTCATAAATTCTATTTTTTTATTTCCACGTAGCAAATCCAAGCCGAAATTTATACATGAACGATATTTATTCCAAACCTTTCTTTATATATATATAATGTATATAGAAAAGTCGGACGTTGTATAGTAATTATATGTAAAGTTCCCCGCGTAGCGAACTTGTTATATATACATATACAGAAGCGTGGAATTTGGTGAACAATTTCACTTAAGGCTCAACCGGAATGTTCGAGGTCCTTCAAAGCTGTCTCCCCTTTATACAAGAACTCGGCGACCCACTAAATTTGACTTGGCACTTGCGACGGGGAAGAATCTTATTATCTTATAGCACGCGGGACTAAAAGGTATCAAGAGGAGTAGCCGCGTATAGAGGGATATACTCACACATCCATGCTGAAAGCGCTCCTCGACGTAACGTCCAGCCAAGGCACTCGGTGTCTGGGGCCTGACGCTGCACGTTCGGCTCCTAAGGTCGCACTCGCTACACAGTAATAAATTCGACTTGCTGCCGGGCTGCGAGGTCGAGGAGTAGCCGTTGCAGGAGCGCAGCAGGCCAGCGTTGACCTCCTCGTCGGCCAGGCCAAGCCCCTCCTCCTCGTCGTCGCTCTCGAAGAGACGCTGACTCAAGCTGCCGATGGACTTGGTGTCGCTGCTCGCCGCAGCCACCTCCAGACCCATCGCCGTCGCCTGCTGCTGCTGCTGCTGCTGTCCTTGCTGTCCTTGCTGATGCCCTTGCTGCTGTTGCGTGTACCCCGACCCACAAAACAGATGGCTCGCTTTATTTTATGCTCTCCTATATATACTCGTCAAGTTTTGCGCGATCGGGACGGATATATACGAGCGATATCTCGGGTAAGCAGGTGTGTGCCGGCGCTGAGTTTGCGCGACCAGTTAGCTTCTTTTTTATGTACAAAAGTTTGGATGATCAATCGAATTTTGTAAATATCATTTTGAAGCAGAGGATTTCTTTTGAGCGAACAAAATATATTTTCCTTTTTTCTTGTGGATAATTTATTCCTACTTCTCACGAGTAAAATTCATTTTGTCATTCTTTATCTCAGTGAAGAAGAAATTGGAAAATGTTGGATACATTTTGTTTCTATGTGTGAATTTTAGGTTGTTCCTGATAATTTACAACTGCAATAAGTAAGCACGTTTTGAAACACGTTTGTAGAGAATTGAACCGACTGAGATAATAAGCTTAATTCTTTTGGTTTCGTTTTACGTGAGTCAAATTGAAGAACTCCATATTATGACGTGTAAAAATATGCTTTTTAATAAATGGATTTTTGCTTGATCTGAATTGACCGATACAATACGAGATTCTAGAAGATTTTATGGTAGACTGAATATCCAAATTGTAGAAACGGAGTTGCGAATATAATTATTATAACCTGATGGGATTCACGTATACGTATTGATCGCAGGTAACGTGCATACTTTAACTATACACTCATGCGGATTTGTCTACACGTGTAGTGTACATGCACTCACAAACATCGGGCACATTGCTGAAATTCAAGCCTTTGACTATACGCATAGTTAACGAATTCTTCATTTTTTTAACTGCTCTAAATAGTTATTCGTTGGCATATCGTGAATAAATTTAATATATAAACAAGAAATAAATACTGGCAAAATTAATTTCCCATTTATTTAATTTAGAAAAGTTAAAGGACGCCCGAGATAATTACACATCTAAAGTGAAACTTTAGTTATTATATTTATATTGGTTTATATATTCTAGATTATTAAGCTTAAAAAAATTATACATATATATATTCATGTTTTTAAATTTAATGATTTATTTACTGAGCCTAATATTGCTGTAAGTAATAGTCACCGTTCTATTTTTTGCTATGCCTATATAAGCTTTCAATGTATAGTATATAATTCATATCCGTATTATGATAAGCAATTATATCTGAATATGGCAATATTCTTAGATGTCAATATTTTGTTTGAATAATTAAAAAATATCTTGGGAATGCTTTAAATGGATGCCCAATGATAATAGAAAATAAAATTTGATAATTGTACTTTAAAACAAGGTCTTTGAACGAGTACAATTCCTCTTTCGGCATAACAATTCTTCATTCACATTGATATATTATAATAATCTATAACATGTACTATATCGAAGAAAGTGTGTAAACAATTTCACTGCAATAAAAAAGAAATGAAAATTTATATATTACCGAAAATAAGTTTTTATGTTGTACGACTCTTACGAAAAGTCTTATTATCCCAGCACACATCCCAATACAAATAAATGGAAGTAATCAACATATTTATGGTGGATTTAGCTTACAAGTTTGTATATACTTCTTTTACTTGAGATATATAAATGTTTATGTATATAACTCGTAAAAAATCTTGTTATTGCTTTATACGCATATATATCCGAATGACACACGGAGAACAATAGATAGAATCATTTACATTTTCTCGAACATAAATATAACGTTTGGGGATAGGAAGTCGCTCTACCCAAAAATGGGAGAAAATCCTTTTTTAAAATGTATTAGATAAAACGATTCCGATGCTCGAATTAGGATACCTATTTATCTTTTAAACATGGAATTTCTCATTTTTGACAGAGTTGTTTTAACTTTCTACCCTCATATGTTATATTTGGTAGACGGTTATAACAGATTCTGTACTAGTTTCAGTTAGCTAATATCTAAAAATTATCACGTCTAGTTTGCAGAATGAAATGTTGAAAGCATACATAATTTATTGATTTGCATAAAAGTTTGATAAATATATTTTTTCTGCGTATATAGTATACTCGATGTTACAGAGAAAAACCGTTAAGTATTTAGAAAAAAACAAAAGAAGAGGAATGCCTATACGGATATAAATGACTTGACGTTTAATGGGAAAGCTTAGTAAACTGCAAGATTATAAAGATAAGTTTTGGAAGTCTGTGGTCGTATTGTTTGACAATTTTGTAGTTTTTCATAGATCGACGCTTCTTTCCATGTAGTAATAGTTATAAATGTAAAGAAGATTAGTAAATAACATTTCGAGTATAGTCAGACTTTAGTATATCTATCATATACTACCTACGTTAATTCCGGTTAATTCTCAACAAGTTTCATTTCAGTTTCTATGTACAGACATAGCTGATTCCTTGTGGAAAACGGTTCTCGTTTTCTAATCTATATAGAATTATTCAGTTTACTAATGTTTCCCACTAGAGGTGACCTATAACTCTATGGTATGCTAAATTGTTATTCTGAGGTTTCCAGTCGGTATAGCAATCCATTTAAAGTTCCGAAAACCAAAAGCAGTATACAATGGTCTATTTATTTTAATTTATTACCTTTTAAGTACCGTATTATCACTGGGCTTAAATTTTACTATAAGTAAAATTTACTAAAGTATTATCTAAAAAAAATTATTCATAATAGATTTAGCAGATCAACAATATCGGCATGATACCGAAGGTAAAAAAACTTCTATTATATATATTACTTAGAGAAAAAAAAATCGATTTTCATCAAATCAATGGAAAACTAGATAGGCCGCAATTTCATAAGTGTTTTCACAACTAATGAAATTGTATAAGCCATAATTTTGTAATTTGCAACCTTATAACGCGGTTTTCAAGTAGCTTGAGATTACCGATAATATTGTATAAACCGATAATGCAGCGTCAGTGAGCTATCATCAACCGGCACACTCTAAAAATATCTGTAGAGACACGGCACTCGAGGCAAGGGCACAACTGTCTCTTGGTGCCTATATAAGGACTCTCTTTTAAATAACAAAGTCGATGAAATATTGAAATATATATCCTTACCGTTTGCTCCTGCAGATAGCGACGGATCCGCTCGAGCCGCGTGTTGTTGTTGCCGCGCTCAGCACGCGGCCCAGTTTCTCGTTAAATGATGCTCTCGCGATTGCGCTCGTTGTCCTCGACGCTCGATGTCGAACTTGCGCCCCCAGCCTGCAGCTCCATCTGCATCTGCATCTCGATCTCGGTCAGTCTGTGCTCGACCTCCCATTGCTTCTGATTCAGCCTCTGGCTCATCGAGGCGTTCTCCGACTCCAGACAGACCAGACGGTCCCGCAGCCGCTTGATCTCGGCCAGGAGCGGCTCGTGTCCCAGCACGGGAGTCGTGCCCTCGCTCATCAGCTGCGTCATGCTGTTGCACGTCATACCTAAGCGTCGAAGTATACCCGCGTTAATTTGCAATTTGCATTGAGTTCGTGTATATGGCTATAAGGATCATCGGGACTATAAGCTTTGTTTTTGGGGGTGGGGGTTGTTGTTACAGGGGTTGCGAGCGAATCTTTAGCCATCGCTGACGGGGAGAATATTTGCAGTTTATAAATATCGTGCGATAAAGTAGCTCCATTTTGAAAGACTTATTGTAGAGAGCAAGCGAGTGTTTCGAAGCTCGCTCGTTAACGATCGAGCGGCTCGTTTGGCCGCTGCCTCGGTGCAAATTTGGTGTTTTTTTTTTGAATTTTTAAAGCGAGACCAGTATGCGATGGAATTTTGAAATAGCGCTCAAGGCTCGTCATAAATGCTCGAGCTGCGTAAAAACTGTAAATGCATGACGACGTTGATCGTGGCTCGCGTATAGTGGAAATCACGTTTAGCGTTCCGCACGATGTTTTAGCGTAATAAAACTTTCATAGTGGAGTTGTACTATGCTTTGGACTATTCATATAGGATTGAAGGACATCGCGATAGTTAAAAAATTGGTTTGTATGACACTCAAACATGGTACGGTTTTATTTATAAGCATTGAAACGATAGATGTATCAGATTGAATAAATTTTCAGTACTTACAAGTGGTATTTTTTTTTTTTTTAAATAAAATATTAAAACCCTATGTACATAATTTTATTTATGTATATCTATTAACATGCTATTTAGAATCGAGTCAGTGGAGATGCGATAAATTTTCGATAACCATTAGCACTAACCCATAAATATACGATTTTTCTTTTTTGACCAAAAAATCATTGCCCAGAGTTTGAAGTAGTTTCTGATCTGGAGGTATGTACATGCACTCGCAGTTTGAATTTTTCGTTAGTCCATTTGATCTTTTTAACAATGAAAAATAGTATACTGCAAATACAGTAATAAAAATCCAAAAATTGAGTTATAAAAATGGTAGTAGGTATTCAACTACTTTTGTAATAAAAAATTCTTATAGCCGAATTCTTATACTTGAAAGTATTAGTACAGTTTTCAAAATCTATAAGTAATGCAAGAACTTCATAATACATAAGAATGTAAATGGTAGAAAAATAATTTGAATCAAATGAATTGTTAATTGTAAAACCGAAATATATATATTTATTTACTCAATCAATTATTTTTAACATGAATCTATTTCTAGATCTCTTTTATTGCAAAACGTAAAATGGCGTCACTTTACCATTTATTACTAAATGGCAATTTTGAAAACAGCGTATATTCACAAGTTTTTTTATTGGACATTACTCGCAATATAAACAGAATATTTTCAGCTTTATTGCAGTGGTTTTATGTCTAGGTAAAATGTCTCTTTACGCACAAAGTTTTATAAATTGAAATATAAGTCAATGAAAATTTTTAATGCACAAAGTTTCAATTTTCTACCAATGAAAAAGCTTATTAATTTATAAAGTTATGTTATTGAAGAGAAAATTATTTTTTAAATGAATTATTTCTTATATTATTCAATATGCATATTTTTTATAAAGATTATAGTTTTAAAATTTAATAACTTCAAATAAAATTCTATGTAATGAAATAATATGATTCGATTTCCTAGGGAAAATTTAATAGAGAATTTAAGCTACAAGTTTATTTTTATTTAAAATGTTCTTATACCATTAATTAAAATATTAATAAAATTAATCATTAAGGCTAATTTCAATAATATTAATCAGATATACAGTTGTTATATTATTTTGATCAATACATCACATACTTGCTTATACGATAAATATAAATAGAAAGTATTATTCATATTGATATATAGTCATAAGTATTTTGGAACAGTTCTATGTTTTTTTATTTTTGAGTGTAATGAAAATTTATGTCTTAAGAACATGAAACGAAAATGCATGCAATATAAAAGGTTACAATAATATTACAATAGTATCGTAAGGTTAGAGCATTGTGTACAGTCGAGAATGCATTTATGTGTATCAAATATATCTGTTTGATAATTATGTGTTTTATTTTTGTTAAGATATTGCAATTGCTATTTGACGATATCAATAAGAATGTCATACCTAGATCTGTTAAGAATATATTCAGTTATATTTCACAAAGTATACATGTCAAGTAAAGCGCTACAATTATACACTCAAATATACATGTTTCCAATTCAGTTTGTAAAGTATGACATTTCATGTCTGGTCTTAATATGTGAGGCAATTTGCTTTGCTCACTGGGCGTCAAAATTTAAAGAAAATATTAAATTTAAGAAAGACATATAAATAAATACCGAGAAAAAAATTCGTACACTGAATTAAAAAAACAAAGTAGTATACGATCCAAGTGTGCGCAGGTAATATTTGTGCTATTTTGTGAGCAAAAAAATAAGTTCGTGACTAATAGATAGATTATAAAAACTTTTATATTAAATTGATGTAAATATTTCTTTATAGTACATTAAAACTAATCATGTAAATAATTTTCTTAAAATCTTGATATGACATAATGAAAACATCAAGTACATCAAGTATAGCGTTAAACATCAAATGATAAAAAAAACTATACAAAACTTGGATTTACATAGTCCTCCCACATTCAAAGCTCGATTGCGAACGATTTTCACAAGTCAAAATAAAACAGCTCGCGGGGGAGGATAATCGAAATCAATTCAACGACAGAGTCGAATCCATACTTTATTTCGCTTCAATCGAGAGCACCGAATCTCTATATATAGCGCGCGATAAAATGAGAGTATAGTCGTCGTTGCTGAAAGGACTGAGAGGATAAGAGAAAAAAAAACAGTGGAACGAGAGAGAATCGCCTGCAGAGAGAGATGCGCAAAACTCACTCCTTTATATCCCTGATCGCTTACTGAAGACATGCCTAATTAACGATTCGTGCGCGCCTCTACTAATCAACCGGCATTCTTTGTCAAATGAATGTGTATCGTCAATCCTTTTTCAACGCTTCCTCGGACTTTCAACGAGCCGCTGCCGCCGCCGCCGCCGCCGCCACTCGGATGAGCACCTGCAATTACCAGTTCACGCTACATTCTGTCTCCCCCTTCCTCCTCCTCCTCCTCCTCCTCCTCCTTCCCCGCCCCTCTTGTGTAGCTCGCGAGGAGAGCGAAAGAGCGACACAGAGGCTCGCACTAATTGGTCGGCAGACACAATAAGCCAATCCGATTGATGAGGGCGCAATTTCAACGCTCATCGATCCCCGCGACTTTCTCTCTCCTCCGCCCTATACCGCCTATATATATCGCGCAGTGCCAATATATGTGTGTATACGGTGAGCCGTTGCTCGACGCATCCAATAATTACATCAGCGCCTGCAAAGGAATCGGATGAGGAATTCGCTATGCGAGGCAGTGAATCCCTATAACTGAGATTCACTGCAGATATGTGTATAGATAGATGTATCCGAGACGCGGAATTCCAGTGAATTTTCCGAATTTGTCTTTCTTGTACGGAACTGTTATATACGTATACGCTTTCTCGCGTTTCGCAACCCGGTCAGATCGCGATATAACTCGATTGCAATTTCAGCCTTTCGATACAGATCCTCGGCTATAGCCGTACAATTATGTGCGGGCGATTGTTTGCGGGTATTGACTTATGCTGCCTTGGCTTTTAGGAATTCATTTGATCGATTTAATTAGTCGATGCCTCGATGGAGAAGCTCCGATAGTAAAGTCGTTATTGGAACGGTATGTGTTCGGTTTTTATATACAGAGGCTAAACGATCCGTTGATTGAGTTTATCGGCTTGAATCAATTTGGTATACGTAAAAGAAAGAATTCACATATAATTGCACAGTAGATTAAGACATTTTTCTTGCGCCTATACAACTCTGTCGGTATAATGGAATTAAATCGAGAATGTATGGATTTGTAGACCAATTTTAAACTATACTAAAGAGCATGTTTGTGCAGTTGCGTCTATATAAGTTTGGTTCAACGGGATGAGACTGATTGGCTATTGAGAAAGCTTCATCACATTTCTACCAGAGTTATATAGTTTACTGAAAAGAACTTTTTCCATCTCTCAATAGATATATTATATTGGAGACTAATTACATCCCCGTAATTTACCTCTAGGAATTCACCTATACCGTTACTCAATGAAATTCTCTGTGCAGAAAACTTCCAAGTACTTTCAGATAATTGACAGAATCGCCAATATCCGTTCTAGTATACGTAGAAATCTTTGAGACTTATCAAGTAAATTGAAACGTTGAAGACAATGATTACCGTTATATAATTGAGCTGAAAACTATCGACGACATTGACGGCTTAGATCAATATATATCTTTTAAAAAACTCATTGTTCAAAAATGTATTTACTAGTTATAGGAAACTCTACAGTTAAGTGCGTGCTAGGCAAATGTGTAAAAAATAACAATAAGGACAACTTAACATGCTAATAAGAGACATTTATAAAACAAATAAAAGCCATTGATATAAAAAAGCATGTTTTTAGCGCTTAGCATTTGCGGGTTGTTAAACAGGAATCGAGAAATTGTTAGCGATCCAGCCACATAGAATATGTAAATGTGCAGATTTTACCTATCGCTAATGGGAAAAAGAATTGCAACTAAATAAGCTTGAGCTAACCTTTTCGTGCCGAATTCTTCACTATTTCAAATTTTGCATCATTCGTCTATGTAAATCAATATCATTTTTTGGAGGAGAATTCGAGGTCGAACTTAAAGCACGAATATATAGTGCACAAGGAGGATCAAACAAGTCTGTTTCTTTAGCAAAAAGCACAGTCTAGTGTAAAACTCGCCTGTCATTGGCTGACACTCCTTGTACACTATATTTGTGCTTTATACCTCGACCTCTCTGTGTAGACATTTTAAGTATTATATAATGGCCGTACATATATTTGTCTTGTGGGTGTTAGTACGAAAAGGTTAAAAGTAACATCGCTAACTGTCTAAATAAGCATATTTACTATTTAATTTCCTAATAACAGATAACCATTTCCAATATAAGTAATTGCATGGAAAACTAATGATTGACAAATGGACAATTAATGAGAATCCCGCATAGATCAATATTAACTAAATTACATTGTTGCAATAAAACAAATATATTTTCTCATACTCGGATGGTAAGCTATTTTAACATCCTAGGAAATAGAACGAATTTGGAGGCAGGTGAAAATAAAGAACAACTGAATTGGTTGAACCTCCTACACAATTGGAATATTCGCGGGGGGTTTTACGCGTGCACAACTATTGACATAGAAATACACGGGAGAAAATAAAAGCTTGAATCTTGTATCGCCAACGCTAAAATAACCTTAAAAAGGCTATTTTACCATTTCTAACAAAAGGGAGTTTCTACTTGAGAAAAAGGGAAAACTACTTTGTTAAAGCTAAAATAGCTTTAGATTCAAAAAGCGATTAAGGAAAAAGGAGTTTGTCCTTTTTCAGCTCGTTCCATCTTTTGGAGAATAAATTGGCAATGAAAAAAGGTAGTTTCAGCTTTTTATTTTTCACCCGTATACAGGGAATAGAATAGAAGAGATAGAGAGAGAGAGAGAGAGAGAGGGAAAGAGGGTAATAGAGAAGGAGACATGTAAATGATGCAAGAGAGGCGGTGCTGGATCTCACCCGAGTGCGTGGACTGGCGGCCTGTGGAGGGCTGGGTGAGGGCCGAGTGCGGCGCCCTCGCCGTCGGGTCCTCGCTGCTGTGGCCGCTGCTGGTCGCGCTCACGGGGCTGTCGGCGCTCCTCGGCTGGCCGGTCCTCGGCGTCTCGGCGCTCCCCGGCTGCACCCCCAGCAGCGTCGTCGCCGTCCCCGTGGTCGTCGTGCAGCCCAGGCTCGCCGCCGCCGAAGCCGACGCCAGGTGATGCCCCCCCACCGAGCGGATCGCGTGGTGGCCGCGCGAGCCCAGCGGACTGGGACTGGGCGAGAAGACCGAGTGGCCGAGGGAGTGGGTGCCGCGCATGTCCAGAGGCGAGACCAGCATCTCCTCCAGGGGGATGCGCCCGCGCGACTCCACCAGGCCCGGTGTGCTCTGGCACCTGCTCATCGCCGCTGCGGATATTTATAGCCAAGTCAGAAGGGCACGGAACCTGGCGACGAGTGCGGGGTTATTGCGGGTGATCGGGGCCTGGGTGCCGAGTGCTCGAGGGCTTATACGCACTTCTTGGGAGGAGCGAGTCGATGGCGTGGCGCAAGAAGCAGTCACAGCCGTTTAACTAGCTTAACTAGCTTAAATAGCTTGCTGCAGTTGCGTAATTGGTAATTTTATGATGATTTTGTGATATCGGTAGTCAAATTATGCTTATACATCGTGATTGGAACTTCAACCGATTATTGAGCATTGAGGTGTCAGTAATTCAGTTGACAGTGAAATTGTCGTCATTTTTGTAAGTAGAGTAATATCCGCGTAAAAATAATCGGAATGGCCAATCTCAGAAAGCGAAGACTATCTCCAATATATCGGTCATTTATGGGTAGTGCATAAACTGATAACACTTTTTATATCTGGAAAATATATAGCCTCAGAGCCGGAAAATTAACCGGGTTTTTACCGATTTATTTGCTTTTTTTTTCAAACACTAATTTCTAATTTCTATTTTGTAGTTAGAAACCCAAGTATCTGGTGACGGCATATCGACAGAAACTGGATGCAAACCCGCTACTGAGTTGCCTACTGCCTACTGCGCATCGGTGTCCCCACGTG
Source organism: Megastigmus stigmatizans (assembly GCA_900490015.1). Classification (NCBI taxonomy): domain Eukaryota; kingdom Metazoa; phylum Arthropoda; class Insecta; order Hymenoptera; family Megastigmidae; genus Megastigmus; species Megastigmus stigmatizans. The sequence goes on from UELV01100508.1 coordinate 12,708, forward strand.
ATTCTAAGACTGACCCATTTTCGCATAAACCAGATTAAATTTTCATCAAAATTAATATCTATAAAGGGATGAGAAATTATAAATAATTAAAGTGTTGGAATATAATGGGCCATGTATGACCATGCATGGTCATGTATGGACCATATATTTCGAAATAAACGTAAGATCATGGGTCCACATATTAACTATAGTTTTCCAATACTTTGTATAATTATTATCCGGCCCAGTAGATATATATTTTCCATATTTAAAACATATATATCGGTATTAGTGTTTCCGATACTTGACCAATATAATGTATTTTTCCCCAGAATTCATTATATTTTTTGATCAAAACCACTGTAAAGCAATTTTTATAAAATAGCACAAAGAAAATTTCCAAAAGATTAAACTAAACTCGAAAACTAAACGAGTTTCAAAATGCTTAATAAAAACTGTTTGCTAGTGGTGATTCCAGTAAATTGAGCAGTATCATTTGCATAAATCATCAATAATAACTTAATTTAGCAATCCGTCGATTATAGCAGTCGAGCGAACGATAATTAATTGGCACCGAATGAGAAATATTTTGCATGCTCCATTCATCAAAAAGGACGGTAGTTTAACGGTCAATTAATAATTGCAGTGAGAGAAAACAAGAGAGAGAGAGAGAGAGAGAGTGAGCACGGGAACTCGAACTACATTTCCGGTACAGTCAATATTCACACATTCCAACGTAGGTTCAAAGCAGCTAATCTGCAGTCGCCAATGAATTCGAAAGAGTACGAGATGGTAGGAGAAGAGAAGGGAGAGGGAGAGAAATAGAGCCACTAGCTGTTGGCGGAATATATTCGTTTTACCTTTTATACGAGCAGAAGTTTGCGCGAGTTTTCGAAGCACGCGAGTGCGTATGTAAATTTTTCCCGTGGACCAGCAGCTCGCGCTCCCTCCATTCGGGGAATTCATTAATTAATTAGCGTGTGAGCCGTCGCGTAATGTCGATTAAGCGAGGCGAAATTCATCCGGTGGACTCGACTCTACTATTTCGAGATTCGATTCGTGTGCAGCAAAGCCGCAAGCCCGGCGTAATAATTGACATCGCAATATGTGCGAGTACAAGATATTTTCCCTCATGCCCGTTATGGCAAGCGGTCTGTACATCAATTCTGGAGCCACTTTTTCTTCTAGATTCGGCATTTATACAGTCATAAAATTACAACATTTCAGGAGGATGATACTGCTCTTTCATCGACGCACAGAATTTTCCGAATATTTTTAAGCTCAGAGTAATTATAGTTTTTTTACACAAGTATTTAACACACAGGTCCAGCAAGTATGAATATTATTTAGGCAAAAGTCATGTTGACGCTCATACGCGCGGTACGCATTCGCGGGGTAACAGACATCGACGTTCTTCGCTCTTATACAGTGGAATAATAATGTTAGAGATTATAATGAGATGACTAAAACAAAGAGCTATAATCCAGAAATTTAAATTGTTTTGATGAAATTATTTAACACGAATTGTTTTCTATCTAGGTTTGCCTAATTTTTTTTAGACAAGACATCTACGTATACTTCAATATATGCTTATATGGGAAACGACATATTACTTACTATACTATTACTTAATAACAATTGATTATTTATATTTCTATTCTTGTCGATCTAATTTTAGATAATTGCTATTTTTGGTCTGGTTCCATGGTAGCAATTTAAATTTATATAACATCCAGGAGCAGTATTTTTGGTTAAATTGTAAGTAAGTAGAATAAATTGAATAAAAAATTAATTATCAAGCGATTCTTGTTCGATAAATTAAAATGGTCTTTTAGGTATCAAGAGCTATACCGATAACATCTATATATTTCTTTCATTATTATTTTGAATTAGCTAAAAAATAACAATAGCGAGAGGTTACGAAAAATAAAAATACCATTTATATGTATATAAGATTATATATAAATTTTCATGAAGATTAATCATTTTTATAAGCACTAATCAATACCATAGAAACATGATTCTTTTAATAAATATATTTTTTCTCGTAAAATAATGATAATATCTAATCAATTAAACATTTAACTAATAATTTAGCGTATGAACCCCTATTATGAAGATGCCGCGTGTATCTGTTATAGACCAAAAACAGTATAAATGGGATTACTGCGCAGACCCTATAACTGATAACATGTTCTGTAACATGGTTATTAATAATACATTAACCGGTTGTGTTTCATCTGGGTCCCAGTGTGAATCTGAGAAATATCCAATAGTGTATACCAGAGTACACAAGTATTACGATTGGATTATCGAAAATACGAATGATATGCATTGGTATGCATTACTGTAAAATTTTTATATTCCTATATTACTCAATGCTTGTTATAATTATAGAATATGATATTTGTATTCTACCTTTGCAAACCTCTTTCCAAATTGGATTTAAAATGTTTGAAAATATAATAGAAACATATGCAATTACAAAAAACCTATAAATAATATTATAAAATCTAACATTTCCAATGAATTCTAACTTACATTAGGTACATATATTTAAAGAAAATAAATGTAAAATTTTTAAATAGCAATCAGCGATTCCTAAAGCAGTTTTTTCCCGATTAGATAAAAATTGTTCATTTTTATTAAGGTCAAATACGTAGTTTTTTTTTACGTGAATGGTCGAACGACTGCAGCTTTTAAGTGCTTTTAAATGCATAAAATTGAAAGGTGCGATTTAGCTACAAGTATAAATACAACATTTTTGAGAATAAAGATCCATTTGTATTTTATTTTGAATGACTAGTTGCAAGTTAGTAGTAAAAGTAATAAAAAATCAGTTTGAAATTTAAAGCTGTAACTATGAAAACTTTTATATTTTTATTAAGTTTCGCCTATATAAACTGTTTAGATATTCGTAAGTGAATTTTATTTTTTTTTACTATAAAAATGTTTAATCTTAGTTACTATATTTAATAGAATTATATTTTTATAGAATTATATATGAATGCTTAATTTTACTACAAATTTTAGAGGTTGTTTCATCTCAAAAAGAAAAGATAGTAGGTGGTAGGATAGCAAATATTACTGAAGTACCTTATCAGGTAAAGTAAATGATTTTTCATTTCAAAATTTTAGTATATCCTTTAATCTGTAATCAACAAAATATTTTTGAGTATACGTAAAAATTCTTTAATAAATTAGGCTGGCTTAGAACACGACGGATCTCCTAAATGCGGAGCATCTATTATTTCTCACACATGGCTAGTATCGGCTGCACATTGTTTTGAGTAAGCAATACAACTAAACACAATATTTTTATTTTTTATATAAATTTTATTTAATTTCGTATTTTATTACCCATATAGAGATATAGCAGATTCAATAAATTTGTTAAAAGTTAGAGTCGGTACGTCATTAACTGGACGAAAAGGCAAGTTATTTACAGTAAAAAGGGCTATTATCCATTCAGGCTATGATGATGACATATTTGATAATGATATCGCACTAATTGAGGTACTATTTTAAGCAAACATTAATTATTAAAATAAAACAAATATCTTTTTTATTTACAATTATTAAACACGTTATGTACGAAAAAATATACGTATTAAATATTGCAATATCAATTATTACTGATTTAAAAAAAATTTGCTATATTTTCTATTAAATTTCACCGAATATACGTAATTAAAACAAATTTTCAGCTGAACAAACCCATAAAATTTAGTGATGTACAGAAGCCGATTCCTATAGTAAAGGCAAATGAACTTCCCGAACCAGGTGCCGAAATGATAGTGTCCGGTTTTGGTATAACACGCGTAAGTATAAACGTCAGATTTATATAAATATATAATTTATAAGAAAAGAAGAAAGTAACATTAATAAAATAGTTATTAATAGAAATCAAAATATGCTATATTACACGAACATGGAAATTGCTTAAACACGATTTTCTAATTATTATAAAAAAAATTAAATTAAAAAAGAAGAATTAATTCACATTATATAGTAAATTTAAATGTATTATGTACAAGAAATTTTACTATATAAAAAATAACACAGTGATAAGTGTAATAATATCTATAAACCTACTATTTACTTGCACATAAAGTAATATTTATTTTTTATTCTTTTTTTTCACATTGTTAAAATGAGGATAGAGATTGCTATAAATGCGCTGATTTTGTCGATTATAAAATGTACAATATTTCAGTACGTTACGGACAGCGAGGAAGAAGATAATGAAACGCCTTTCTTAAAGATAACGAGTCTGGAAGTTTTGCATGATACGCTTTGCGAAAAACTGAACAGACGTTTTAGCCCGATAACTGAAAACATGTTCTGCGCAAAAAGTTATCCAGATGATTCATGTACTGGTGATTCTGGTGGCCCAGGAGTTATAAATGGAAAATTGGTTGGCATTGTTTCTTTTGGTAAAGGTTGTGGAAATCGATATTATCCCGGTGTTTATACCAGAGTTCACAGGTATCATAAGTGGATAGTTAAACATACGAATCTTACTTTAAAAACGTAAAATAAACAGCTGCACTGTATTGCACAAAATAATGTTGAATAATTTTGGAAACTGCAATTAAAATAGCTGCGAATTTACATACATTTTTACATAAAATAAATAATCTTTCTAGAATGGTTCCAACTGTACAAATTTACAAAATAAAAAGTCTTTTATACCTTCATCTTATCTGTTTTTTTTATGCAGTAATAAACTTATAGGTTTTTACAGCACTAAAAATAGCGAGCATAAAATTAAGATTTTCTTACTTCGGAAAGATAATTTTGCGTTTATATTCTAGTTTCGTTTGAAACGTCTGTTTTTCATAATAAATAAGTCGATATTAAAACTAAGCAAAGTACAATGGATATTATTATCCTTATTAAAATTCATAATGTATATAATTACTTACAATATTGATGATATTAAATATAAATACAAAAATTATTTCTGAGTGGTCATACGACAAAATAACAAATGAGAGGTATTAAAATAGGTTTATCCAGTTCTGAGATATATTAACGCGCTCACACACACAAACAGTAAAAAGAGAATCACTTATTTATATGCAGAAGTTCTTAAAAAATGTCCCACTTTTGTTTTTTGTGAAAAAATATTTTACAAGCAAGCAAAAGGTATGATTTAGAGCAAATATATTAAAAGGCACTTGCATAAATGATAAATGTCTGTATATTAAAAAAGTTAAGTATATCACTTTTCATATAATCGGCTGAAGCGTGAAGAACAAGAACCTCTCGAAATAGTCAAGTCCTTATAGAAATATATCAAAAGGTTTTTTTTTGCCCCATAAAGTTTATTCAAAGGGACGACGTGACGAATGGATTAATTAGGTTCTCTATTCAGCAATTTATCAATACTGCCGAATATTTCGTATGCGGCATGTCGTACATCGCTGGAGAAAATTCATTTTTGCCGCGGGTTTCTCTGGGTGTGTCGGTAATTAGGTACGTTCTACGTCGCAAGCGCCAAGCAGCTAATTAATTATTTCGAGCTACCGGCGAACAAGTACGTACAAGCAAGTCACTGCATGTTGTACTTGCGGTAAATTTCAATCTGGTTGATGGCTGCTCCCGTACAGATCTTTAGAGGGCATGAACAATTCATAATTCGTAATTTATGCTCTCGTTTCCGAAAAATAACATTGCCAATTAGTTAGCCGAGGAAAAAAGCTATTTAAAATCGATTAATGACTAAATTAGGGGTATGTGCTAGGGTCAGAAAAATTCATATCTTACAAGATTTTCATTTAACAAAATATGTCAAGATAGAGATTAATTTTTGGAAAAAATCTCAGTCAATAATGATGCATACGTTAGGTGAATCCAGTTTCATAAAATTCCCTTCCATGAAGTAAGCCAGCTTCACAATACACAGATATTTTTGTCATCGAAAGTTTCGGAGACAAAAATCTGTGAATTATGAATGAATCTTTCAATACCGAAAATTGCTGCGAATCATGGATCGAATTTTATGAAACTGGAATAAAATAATGTTTACATCACCACTGAGGTACTGACAGAGAGGTTTTTTTTCAAAAATTAATCTCTATCTATATACAGGGTGTCAATTAAGTCCCGGGACGGCTGAATATTTTCTGAGGTAAAGTAATTCTGAAAAAGGTAAAGGTCATTTCTTAAGTAACTTTCAACGAGGAATCTAATGGCGACATTCAATTTGACCTTGGACTTGACCTTCAAGATCATTTCAAGATCAACTATTTTTTTTTATATAGGAACCCCCCTTTTTAAGACCGGCAATCGATAGAGCGGGAAATTTTACATTCAGATGCGTAATTAAGTCAAGGTTATTAATTTAAAAAGTGATTGACCTTTCAAATAATATGCAAAGCTGATCTCAAAGTCAAGGTGGTCAATGTTGTTGATTTCAAAACTTTTTCAAACATTTATTTTTTCATAAATCCTCTAAAGTTTGAATACGACAATGTTTTGACAGTTTTTCCAAAATTGACCTTGATTTGACCTTCTAAAGATCACGCCAAATACTATTTTCGACATGAAATTTCCCACTCTATCGATTGCCAGTGTAAAAAATGAAGATTTCTATTAAAAAGAAATAGTTGACCTTGAAATAACCTTGAAGGTCACGTTC
>UELV01100509.1:0-12947 GCA_900490015.1 Megastigmus stigmatizans
AGATCGCCTGTGGGATGAACGGGAGAAAAACACTGAGTGTGCACACGAGCTGTTCTTAGATGGATAATTCATAAATGTTTTTAATCATTCCGACGTCTCTGTCGTAAAATTGATGGTTTACGATCGTGACTGATGCGTATAAATGGAAACGTGGAAAACGACGATAGAAATATGTGTTTTAACATACTGGATCTGCAGTGCTGACTTTGTCGTTGAGCAGCGTGCGTTTAAAGAATTACTTATGCGAACGACAATGTCCTTAGACCAATAATCATTTGATAGTAAATTAGTTTCTTAACACAATTTTTCTCTCCGTTGCCTAAGAATTTAATGTGCATTGCCAAATGAATATTTATAGAAGCCACTGCACCTATAGACTATTAAATATTTTCAAGAGTTCTTGATACTATTATAGCAATTTGCGACGTAATGACATTTTTATGAAAACTTATCGAATAAAGACAAAACGTTAATACTGGGTTATAAAAACAATCAGAATGAAAATTCGATAGGACAATAAATAATAATGTTGAGTTTACGAGTGCAGATTTATTAAGTGGATTCACCTTCATAATGGTCGTTGCTCTAACTTCTTTATTCGAGCTCTCCGGGAGCCATTGATCGATGAAATCATCGTAAATTGTACCGGCGAGTGTGTTCAAGCCGGAACTCATTGTGGAAAGCGCACAGCTCACCAGTCCAGCTAGAAATATGCCGGGAAGACCGTAAAGGTGTCCTGCGATTTCCATAACGTAATATGGAAGGATTTGGTCGCTTCGTTTCACAATCTTAAATATTTGTTAAGAAATACAATTATTGTCTTTGATATTTTTTTCGGTAAAACTGTTCACCTAGTTTTCGACTGTTAATAAACTAAAATCAACAATATTATTAAAAAAGTGTCTAGATGAGTAAACATTATTATGCTAAGAAAGTTAGTATTCATTTAGCTTGGAAAATGTTTTCTCAATGACAGATCGGAAAAAAGAATTGGAGCATTAAAAAAATAATTCATAAGCGATAAGATAATAAACTAGGTAAATAGTAGTTTTATTATTGTACTATATATTACATTAATAAGGCGTCATTTTTTTGGCCATTATCTATTATTATATATTTTTGTTATATTATTTATTATTATATATTATCCAAGTTTTAATGGCTTAATAATAATTGTAGAAAACGTTACCTATGATATTTTAATACTTAGAATCAAAGTTATAATGTTGAGTGCAACTTAATTTTATCCTTTTATAAGATATGATTCTATAAATATACACATTGTTATCTTATAGCGAATAAACGATGTGTATTAGATAAATATAGAATGATAATGGAAAAAAAGATTTCTATATATACAGAATTATGCTATCGTGTACCTTGGCGCGGAGAGGATCACAACCCTCGTACCATGCGTACATAGTTAGACCAGTTAATGCACATGTACATTTCATGACAACCAACCCGATGCCCAATAACACTATTGCTCTAAAAAGTAAATTTAATGTACATATCGATAATAGTTATATATAAGTATAAAAAAATAACTTTAACTATATAAATGTGTGAATTAGTTACTTTCTAACTTCTCTTTCGCTTGGAATTGATAAGAATCTTTGTACGCAATTTTGACTGACGCCGAAGTGCGTGAGAAAGATGACTGTAAAACTTATGCTCATTCCCCAAAATGACTTTCTCACAAATGGGCTCGGATCCATACTATAAATTCAAATTTGTGTTAATTCATTAGTCACATTTTTAAGGTATTTCTTTTATAATTTGAAAATGCATTTTTTTATCAACGTACTTAAATATTTCTGTACGATTTCCTCTGCGAGCGATTTCCCAAACTTTTGAAAATCCACCTACAGAGTGATTTCCAATGAAGAAAACTGCAAGTAGTCCTCCCATTGTAAATACAAATTGTATCGTATCAGTCCAAATAACAGCTTTCACTCCACCCTAAGTCAAATCTGATTTTATCCTAAAGATAATGCTCAAAAGATCAGCTGCATTGCTACTGCTTCTAATTGATATTATTGATGATTATCGTATACAAAATTTTTAAATTGCGTTACGATAAGTATTTGATTTATACCAAATAAGATTATACAAAATATATTTTTAACATTTGAATCTTGATAATTATACAAAGGCTTGTATAATTACTTATAGGGAATGTAAATTAAAATTCCGTTCAACCCTTTCGTACCTGCCTTTTTGCTATAGAAGAAATATTGCGAGAGCAATTCCATGATGATTTACCGAAATTTATAAATAAATTTTCCTGACGAATCTTTTTAATTTTTCGGATTTTCTCGGTTTTTGTAGGTTACTCAAGCCCTATTGGAAGATGCGGAACAGCTGCACTCTTTGATTCGATCCATACATTTATTTTGCAAAAATTCAAGTTTTTTTTTTTCTCATGAAAGTAAGAAAAATGTAAGTTACTTTAGTCCAGCCTACTGGACGATTTGGTACAAAAGGGTTACGCAATCTTAAAATAAAAAAAACTCGATTCTATCATGGTATTTTAAAAGTAAAACACAGCTCTTACGATGCTAGTGTACGCAATGCAAATGGTGCAGAGCACAGGTATAACGAGGTAGAGGCTGTATCCGGTGACCTGTGAGAAGGCGAGCGCCGGCACATAGACGACGATCGGCAAATACATGATCACAGCTACAACGTAGAGAATCGATGCCAGGGTCCTGATGCTGCGGGAGAATCGTAGTTCCAGATACTCGTACGTACTGGGCAATTGGAGCTTGTAGAAAACCGGGAGAAAGACGTAGGGGACGGTGAGGCAGGTGAAGAGGACCGTGAACACGATCAGCAGGTATATAGAGCCGTGCTGGTACACTTCGGTGGGAACACCTAGTAGAGTTATGCCAGATACGTGTCTGACACGTAAAAATATCTTTTTATTATTTAGCTAGTTCATTATATAGTGCAGTGATGTTGAAATTCGTTTTTTTTCTTTTTTTTGAAAATGCGCAAGTGTATTTTATTTAATTATGATAAAAATTAAATGTCTCCTTGCGAGTCTTTGATCTTTATCGCGTGACACGAGAGATAAACAAATTAGATTCTTATCGTTCAGCTGGATATTCTTGGTTTATAAATAATCAATACCTTGTAATCTATAATGCGTCTAATACAGATAATCTCTCAATATTTATTTCATTACAAATAATAAATATCATGTAATCTGTAATACGTCTAATATAGATAATCTCTCAATATTTATTTCATTGCAAATAATTCAATGATAATCCGTTATTTTCCTCTGTTAAATCTCAAACAAGTGCATTGTTATGAACAAAACCTACTTATCAATTTCATGGATGCATAACGAGTCATATTTAATCAAAGATACTACGTTTAGCGTCTACTGATATATAGAACAAAAAAAGATACACACCCGGCTAACATGCTCGTGGCCACGGGAACGAATCCCATGGTTTTACCTCCGAACAGATACTCGTTCGTGCTGTTCTGCTTGCTGAAGAAACCAAAGTAGAGTCCTATGACGAGGCTCAACGTGACCAAGCCACCAAACAAAGTATAGTCCACTGCACCGAGGGTTAGCTCTTGAAACGCCAACATCGGCCTCGAAGTTACGTTTTCCGCCATCCTTTACTTATCGGATATGCCAATGTAGAATTCGTGAATCTAGCATTTGGCCCATGAAATGATGTTTGGCAACGTGCAAGAACCAACTGATTGCGCCAGACAATTTCCCCGATAAGCTCTACGTTAGCGCCATTGCCACGGAGATTTCCAAGTTTGCGCTGCTCTGCGCTGATTAATGCGCGAGAGCTTAATTTGAGGGAAAATTTACAACAACTGACACAATGAATTAGCTGTTTGCACGATATAAGTATACTTTATTTACTGCGCGGTCTCGTGAGTATGTGCTTCCGAGGTACGCAATCTTCACCCAGACACGGTTATTCAGAGGAGTGATTATCGCGGCCAGAAAGGGAATCGACATTTATTTTTGTATTATTATATGATAAAATAATACTGGCTGCATCTTATATGACACTATATAACCGGATATGAAAATTTATAGCGAATCGGAGCGCAACTTTTTCTTGTTACCTTTCTTAAATATTCACTCCACTTTTATTATTTTATTAAAAAAACAACGCTTTTATTTTTATTACAGAGACAAATGTAAAGGAATGTTATATGGGTTAATGATCGATAGGTCAAGTGTTTTCAAGTAAAAGGGGATAAATAAAAAGCAGAACGTTGCATCCATCTTTTTATTGTTTCTTTTTTAATAAGATTAAAACGATTGGTAAATATATGTACAAACATTTGCTATCGTGAAAAAAGAATATTTACAAAATATACTAGATAATAATAGTGATTACTATTTTAATCTGGTTGCCCGTATGGCTCGCAATTCATAACACTATTCCGTTTAAATTCTATATATATATATATATATTAATTATCGCTAATTCCGCATATATCGCATAAATTTTAAACATATATTTCGTAGCCTCGTGTAGCTGTTGTATATTATGGTGCAAATAAACTTAAACTTAAAACTTTCTAATTGGTATTTTTTTCAACCCTTTTGAGCAACTACATTAACAGATAAAGGAGAGCCTGACTAAAAATTATTTACATCATCGTATATAAAGAACATATATGTATACACATTGCGAAGTGTGCAAATGGCGCCTAGTGATGTAAGTTTATTCGGTAAGTTGCGCAACCAGATCAATATATGCCTTATATACTTTTAATCAAATATGTCAAATAGTCTCGCTCTCATATCAAGTTTGTTGTTTATATAAGCGTTGTTTATAAAAATATATTTTACGATCTATTCTATAATTTTTTTTTAATTTTTCCATGTTGATAATAATTTCATTAGATAACGCTATATAGAGTAATAATAACATCCGCCGCAAATAAAACTATTTTTCATCAAAGTTAACCCACGGAATTAAAATAATAACTATACCTACACTTAAAAGGCAAGGCTTATAAAAGAGTTTGCGTTATGGTTGATTGTAAAGAAACTATGGCCGCGCGCGCGCGCGCGGCAGTTTGCGTTTAACAATTTTATATTTCACTGGAGTACGATATCCCATACGACGGACACCATGGAGATGGCTCGCGTCTCGTCACTTAAGCCTAAGCTTTTAAACACTAATCTTAAACTCTAAGCGCTACTTCAAAGTCTAGGATTTCTTATATACGCGTGTATCGTATATCTCTCTATATAGTATATATAGTATGTATGTATTTGTGCGCATGTGGTTATAAGGTCACTGAACAGTCTCGAACGCCCCGATCGATTTTCATCTTTCTCTTCATTATAAAACACTCTTTTTCTGTCTCTCTCCTCTACGTCTCGAGGCGACGTAATTTTCGGGTATTTACAAGGCGCGCGAGCAAGAGTCGTCGGCATCGAGAGAGAAAGAGCGAGCGCCGCGCACGGATCAAAGTCGGCGCCTACTTTACCTTTTTTTCTCTCTCCTCTCACTCCTCTCTTTCTCTTCCTCGCGTCTCCGCTTAAGCCTAAAAGATCACTGGTTGGCGTTTGTCCCTGATTTGAATCTGGTTTCGAAAACTAGTTCTAATCTGTGGTCTAGGCCCCGCCACACTATATATTCTACGTTATGTATCCACCGCTGACTCTGCTGCCTATATTTATATATTTACATGAAATGCAATGTGAGGAATAAAATATTATTTATACGCCGAGAATTATCAGGGCTCTTTATTCGAGGAGCGATATAGTGTAATAGTCCTAGTATATATATATATATAAGCGACCCGTATGGGATTGTTACCGTGTGAAAGAAGCGCCTCGGCGCTAATTAACGAATTTATTTCAGTGCTAACCTATGTGTCCGCGTTCTCTTTGATGTCCTTTTGAAGCCGGTGGAGGATACTGCTTAAGGATGGTGTTAAATTCAATTTGTTAATGTCAGATTTCCTCGAAGATAAGCCCGGACTAGACGATCAGCCGAGATTTGGATTGCTAATTATGAAAATTTATGTTGATGACTTTGAAGTTGTCATTCCTTCTTTTTTTATTGGACAACACATAACCGCTTAGTGTTATAAATTTTGAGCCTAACTTAATTTATTTTACGGATAAGCTGGAGCGATTACCGAGCGGTCGCGCCAGAAACCAAATTCCGTGTGGAAGATTTAATAAATGTAATTAAATGATTTTCGCGTTGTGATTATAGAAGAAGTATATATGTAGCGCTACACTTAATCTTATTCTAATTATTGGAATAATAAATTACATATGTAATGGTGAAAATTCCAATAATTATTATTGCAAAAACAGACACATCGAACTGGCTAGTTCTTCCTTAGAAGTAACATCTTAAGGTAGTTTTAAGTTTCTTAATGATAAGAAGTGTACTCAAAAATGTCCACCCAAATATTTGAATAATATTTTCACGGCTGTTTAAAACTTTACCTCTTTTTAATAAATTGGACAAATAATATACCGTTAAATGATTAATTTATATACAAAGAAAAGGATTCGAAAACATTTGATGAATATCGTGATATCTTGTTTAAAGTTAAGTGGAGCCTTTTGAATACTTGATGTCCTACGAGCTATCGTTAAACTATATATACACGGTAACGGTGACACAGCTCAACGTACGTTACCTTACAATTAATTATTATCAAATGCACTCTATCGAACACACATTTTTACAATGTCCGATACTTTTCACATTATCACGTCGAATCGGTATAACGATAGAATCGAAGCCTAAAGATCCGACAGCGAGAGCGCGGAGCAGTTAAAACAAAAAACTATCTCTTCACAGAAGAATCAATCTTGTGTTATGTTACAGTACTGTTAACCAGAGCTCCACGTATGGTTCGTCCACTCGATAGTCATTTGATTTCGCGCGCACAGAAAAAGGATAACTCACCGCGTCACGTAAGAACCGAACAAGCTTACCAGCACAAACTGCCAGATCATCATGGCTACGAGTCCAAGGCTAGAGTAACTCCTGGCCGAGGCGTTGAAGAGTATACCGTACCTCAGTCCAACGCTCCTCCTCAGATGTGACCTCAGCAGTGGATTCTTCAAACTGGTCGGTCCGCACTGTATGAGCGCCGCGTCCCATAGATTCGAGTCCCTATCCCCCAGCAGCAGATTGTACTGGCCGTACCAGTCGACCACTATTCTCGCCCTCAAACCGAGGGTCGAGGGAGCGTCGAGTGAATGGGGAACACAGCTAGAGGGCCAGCTAGAGAGTCTCGGTGCTTTGGGAGCCTCGCCCTCGGATACGGTGGCCCCGCAACGCTTGGCCAAGCTCAGGTCACCGGCTATAAGTAGACTCTCGGCGACGTGGAGATCGAGCTCCGTCGTGCCGGTGGGTGCGGGCGAGAGCAGCGGCTTCTTGGTCGTCTCCTCGCGGCGCTGATTACCACGGAGCATGGCGGCGAAGGACTCGGCCATCGAGGGCTGGGCGCTTTGCAGGAGGTGGCGATAATAATCGGTCTCGTCGACGGCTCGCTCGACTCGCGGCTGCTGCTGCTTCGCCGATTTCGACTCGGCCATCTTCCCAGCCTCCTCGTCTCCTTGTTCCACGGCAGCGACGGCGTCCGGGACTTCGTGCTCGCTCACTCCCGTGCGCGGGTAGAATCTCTTGCGCTGCTCTATCGACTCGGCGATCTTCCTATCCTCCTCCTCGAGTTCTCGTTCCAAGGCAGTGATGGGGTCCATGAATTCAAGCTCACTCACTCCCGTGCGCGAGGGGTATCTCCTGAACTGGTCGGTCCACCTCGTCGTTCCTCTATACCGTTTCCTCATTCTCTCCCAGCTTTTCTCGTCGATCTGGCGCTTGGCTCTGATCAGTAGCTCGTCCTCGATCAGCAGGTCCTCCTCGTCCTCCATGGCGTCGTGGCGGCGATGTCGACGCGCACGTTGGACGTAACTGCCCGCGGCGGTTATGCCGTAGAGGAAGCTCGTGCAGCGGGCGTCGTTGAAGAAGTCCCAGCGTCCGGTCCAGAGCTTGTCGCCGGCGTAGACGCGCAGCTGTCGGCGCAGCCAGACGCCACCGGGATGACTCTCGCATACGGGACTGATCCAGGAGCCGCTGATCAGAGCGGGAAGTGCCACGACCTCGTGTAGGAGCGGTGGACTGTTTTCCGTTCCGCGAATTATCGAGTTGCAGATAGGACAGTTTTGGATCTGTAAGTTAATGCGAGTTTCCTGGATTAAATAATTTGTATGATACAAAGCGTTGAGAATAATTGATTCGGGTGTCGAATATTTATCAATGTTGAAGCAAAGCTGTTCCGTAAATCGTAAAAATTGTTAAATGCATGACTATTTACGGAACTAAGCAATTTCTTAATAAAAAATCAATGTAATTAATAATAACTGAAAAGATTGATGAGCCAGCTGGAAATAGTGACCTATTGTCTTTCATCTCAAGATCGGTATCGGTTTAGAATTCTTAGATGAATATTTTAAAGTATGTGGATGAATTGATAAAATCAGAAAGTTCATGAGTCACATCGATTCCGTTGAGCATACTACGTTATGTATGATCTCTCATCTCATCGATCGAATCGACTTTAGAATAAGTCCTGTACAATACACACGCGCAGTTAATTTAAATTCTCAAAAGAGCTTTCAATCTACGAGACTGCTTCTGTGTATTATTCATGTAAATATATGGAGTGTTATAGATACTTGAAATACTTCGTATTCGAATGATTATTATTAATTAAAATATCCACTACGTTAATAATACAAAAAATTCTATTGCTTTATTTCGAGCAAAACTATGAGATATTGAATCGTTCAATAATTAAGTTTCAATATGTCCATCTGCAGCGTGTCCGTGAGTATACAAAATCACAAAAAAGATATTGCATCGTAACATTGCAATATACGGCAGAATGGCTTTCTGTGTTACCGTTAAAAAAAAAGAACCATCTGATCTTTCTCACAAATCGAAAGGAGATCCTATGCAAAGAAAAAAAAAAGAAGCGAACATATGGAGCGCTAAAACAAACAAGAGCTTTCCGGAATCCTCGCGCAGCAAGACGTCGAGTCCTTCCACACGTTTCCCTATGTATATGATGGCCATATGGGGCTTTTCCGCGTGCGCGCTGCATTGGGAAAACATCAGCAGCAGCCAGGCGTGAACTAATATTATTAGAGGCCAGCGAGATAATCCTCCATTTGCATCAACGATTTCCTCGAATAATTAAGCAACTTATCCGAGGATTTATCGAACGTCTATAGGCTTCAAAGCCCAACACACTCGAAGGCGTCCTCTACAAAGACAGCTGTCGCAAAGGATAATAGAATATGACGACGCAAATAATCTGTACTCACGGTATCGGTCCTGAGCAGCGAAGTCGGCTGTAGGGAAGTCGGCCTGTGCGACCTCTTGGCGGACAGATCGGCCGGCAGACTACCGAGGAAGAGCTCGACACGGGGTCTGTCGTTGGTGCCGAAGCTGGCGGACCTGAATCCAGTGGGTCGACGCTGCACCCTCAGCAGTCTCAGCTCGTCGAAGTCAATGTTCAAGGGTGCCAGGCAGTCGACGCTCTTACTTCCGGTACCGCGTCCTAGACCAGCCGAGCCGCCGCCACCGCCTCCGCTGCCGCTGCGGTGGTGACCTTGGAGGGAATTGTATCTTGGGCTCTGCCAAGTGAGGGAGCCTCCTGGTCCGAAACGCTCCGGTGCGCGCTCGTAAATCAGCTGGGCGAGATAGGGACGCCAGCGTGTCTGCGGACCGCACGACACGTTCACCCGGTGGCCCAATTTATGTGCGACCTGTTGGCATGCGCGAGAAAGACCGGATTCGTTATATGGATCAGGGATCAAATTGACGGTTCCTTAACCGGATAAGCAAAATTTAGTTTATGTTTTTCCATCGGGTGCCTGCGTTTATTTAACGCAATCGGATAGGAATTAGCGTTTCAAGTATACCGAGAAGTTAATAATCATTACAATGTTATCGAGGCGTCATAATTCCCGTTTTTATTATTGTCGTAAAATAGCATGTTTATCCAGCAATGCCATTAATTATTGATTTGCAAAGCTGAAATTTTATGGCACACTCGCTATATATGTATATATGAATTTAAATATTTGCGATTTATTTTCTATTAGAATATCCGATTAGATTCAAAAGTTTTCACAAGATGCGTTATCGTTTCTTTACGCAAATCTTTACACTGAATTTAAATAGATATCGCTGCTGATATTTATAATTTTAACGATAAGCAAGGCATGTACAACATAACAACGTTTGGAATATTCAGCCCGTAATTCTATACGTTCAACGACGATTCGGCAACATCGTTATCTACGCGACGACACCTGATTCTCCCAATAAATTAAAAATTCACGCACAAATCCAAGCACAAGTGCTACGACTGTTCCAGACACACAAGAAGCTATATTAGTAGCGGCACAGTGGAATTACTCATACCTGACGATTGAGCGGCGACACATGCACGGTATCCAGCTGATAGCGTGTCTCGGTGGCGCCGGGCGTCACCAGCGAATTGCCGAGGATCTTGATAACGCCCCGAGCTGTGACAGTGTGCGTCGCTATGCTGCACGACTCCTCGGCGTAATAGTGCCTCATCAGCAGGAAAGTTCCGTTCTCGAAGAACGTGTACTTCCTTATGACGAACTCGGGTCCCGTGCGGATCTCGCAGCTGCAAATCAAATGTTTGTCCTTGTATTTAGTATATGTGTGTGATTGGATGTGTGTGGGTGGGCGCGGGAGGAATATATGCTCTGATTTTGAGTTGATGAACCCGGGACACAGAGTAAACAGACACGATATTATATATGAAGGGACTATTGAGGGAAAATATTGTACAAAACACGTTGGTATATACATATGCGTCAGTCACTGAAAATGTATGCGCGTGTATATCGAATTGTTTTTATCTGCGGTGATCGTTGGGACGAAAAAGTAGCGTCGTTGAATTACGAATGGCTCTTTTTCAGGCTTTACAAAAATTATTTGTCAATGTCGTATCTCCGAACATATATTGCTTTGAATACTTTTTGAAAATACAGCTATAAATTCTAGTTCGATTGCTTCGCGTTCAGAGACCACTACCGAGAGTAACATCGTTGCGCGCGCTATAATACGTTGCGTTGCATTTATAAAGAAAAAAAAAAGAAAAGAAAAAGCTTAGGAAAAGTCTTACGTCATTGATTTTCACGGCTAATCTGTTCGTATATATATATATATATAATCCGAAACCTGCGTGAGCTGTACATACACGAGAAATCCCGTGATCGATGCTGTATGCAGCAGCGCGGCGCAAACGGTCCCAAAGAAACAGAAAAATCATCGATCACTCGAGAACCCCAAGAGTTGGTCTCCTCCCCCGAGACACGCATCGGCAAGACGACGCGTCGTCGAGGTAAGGGGACACTCTCGGAAAAACAGATATTCTCTCTCTCACTCTCTCCTCTGCAACCAAGAAACGCGCTTAACTCCCAAGACTATGAATGCAGACACTGCACACACACACACATATATATATATAGAAATGGAGAAGAAGCGAAGTCCGAAGATTAAAAGCGGCTTGGCGGCAGGTCTACGCGTCGTCGCCTCGAGGGCCCCCCTCCGTAAAACGAGTAAGTAAGAAGAAGACGGACCGAAGAATAGGTTTCGGTTGCTTTACGTGACGAAAAAGCCAGCCTTTTCGAGAAAAGCGAGAGAAGAGAGAGAGAGAGAGAGGTTTTTCTCGGACCGTGCGAGTGAAAGGAGAGAGAGAGAGAGAGAGAGAGAGAAGACTGCGTCAAAAAGCTCATTGTATCCCTCGTCTCCCTTTCGGCTTTCTACAAGCCTACCTGCTACATGCCATGTGAGAGCGAGATGGGAAAATAGTTTCTCTTCGTATGTGCAGTGTATGTGTGTGCGTATGAGAGGGAAGTAGGAGAGGAGAAAACGAGAGAAAAAGGGACGAGAGACGTCCTTCTCTTTATATACCTGAACCAGCTGAAACGTTCTACATTCAAAGCCCTTGGCAGAGACCTAAGACCTCTCTATCTCTCTCTCTCTCACACACACACACACACACACTCACTCACTCGCTATACGTTTCTAAATCGTTTTCTAAGAGAGAAAAGTGGATAAACTCCCTTGTTTCCAAGGTTCTCTTTTCAATTTGTCAGACTTTGAAAACCTGCGAACTATAGTGATTTTTATTTATATAAACAGTTGTACAATTATTAAAATTTTTCTCTATATTAGATTGTTCTTGCAGTTATTAATAGAATAAAATGTTTTAGCACACGCAGTCAATGCCTTTAAACGGTTCAAGTACATTATTCATAACTATATACACGTATTCGTTTTTGTTCAAAACCATCTCATCGATTTAGGACATATAACGCAAAGAAAAATAGATTAGAAGAACGTACATATATGTATATACACTGCGCTTTAAAATTTTGAGGAGTTTTATGACGAGATAAAGAAAGCGGTAAAGAGACCCAGCGAAGAATTAAGGAAGGAGAAAAGAGGGAGAGGGCGAACCGTTTATCAATGGCCGCGCGTATATTAGAAAGAGAACCTATACACAATATATACGTGTATGCGTGCGAGCGAGAGCGTATAGACTTTCGTAGAGAGAAAGAGAGAGAGAGAAATGGTCCATTTATCTCGCCGCGTGATTTTCCAAAGTACTGAACGAGCTGAGGCTACAAGAGCCGATGCTCGGTGAGAGAGGCATTGTACAACGGTACTAATAAATCGACAGCAGATGCGAGATCGAGAGAGTGAGAGGAACCTCGATTATAATACAGCTATACACAAGTCCCTATAAAATCTCCTTTGGAGCTTCATACGCACACATACGTACGCACAGCTAGGCCATTCAATTATCCTCTTTATTTCTCACTCTCTTTTATTCCTCGCTTTATATCATATATATATATATAT
>UELV01100510.1:0-16219 GCA_900490015.1 Megastigmus stigmatizans
GTATATAAATAACTGATTTTACTATACTGTTTAGCAAAATTCATAATATTATTTACTAAATTAAAAAATAAAGTTATTGAAATTTTACTGCGTATAATTTTTAGTATACACGTTAGCAATTTTTAGTTACTACTCTAATCATTTTTCAGTGTCAGGACTTGCGGAAATTATTGAATGTATACTAATAAGTTTTATAATTATTGTAAAGTTTCTCATAATTTGACTCTGTCTCGCCATTAGTGAAGATTATAGTAATTTTAAAGAGAGTATTTTTCTCCGTGTATATATGTGCAGTATATATAAAGAAAAGCCGGCAGAGCTGAACTTCCTGTCAATGGCCCCGAGATTGTCGCTCCCTTCTCCTCTTTCTCTCCCTCTCCCCCTTATCACTGATCCATGGTGCTTTATGCTTTATGCTTTATGCACCGGGACACCGAGCATTTATACTTACATACATCACGGGGTGTATATACTGCACACACACACACACACATCTGGCCGGTGAGTCTCAATATAATATATATAATGTAACGAACGTCGAGGTGTGCTGACCTCAGCATTACATATATACGTATGGTATAGACTCACGGCTGCGTAATGGCATTGGCTAACGATACAGTGCAGACGTTCCGTATAGCGTTAATGAGCCCGGCCATGATGACGGTGTACTGCAGCGATCGCGCACGATCTGTCGATTCGCCTTTATTTCAGAGTCAGAGAGAACGATTAAATGACTTGCGCGCCCGAGGTGACTGTTGCTGTGGTGGGTTTATGGTTCCGGTGCGGGTTTTGGAGTTGAGGATGCGAGCTGCAGCTCGTTTGTCGTTGTTCGCGGCGATGATATATACCGATAGATATATGCATCGATAGTTAATCTTTTGTTTTAGATTATCGCTATTGATTAGGGAATAAAGGAAATTCAAGTTATGCAATGACACTTTAAAGTTGAGGAGCTAAAGCAATAATGTTCTTATTGATTAAATAATGCAACTTTGCTCGTTATGCTTATGCAAGGCTCACTTTTGTATTACCTGCACGTGGAATAAAATTATACCGGCAGTATTAACGTAAGAAACTGAAGGCAATCCATATTTGGATTTATATATTCTCTCCCGTCTTTACACTGTGCTTTACCATATTAGGCAGTTGCTATCGTATTTTCCAGTAATATTAATGGGTCACATGGCTAGTTATGTATTAAGCGAACGATTCATTTAAAATTATTGCTTTATGAAAAGTTTCATAAAAAGTTTCATATCAAGTTTGTTATAATTTATAGATGAAGTAAATATCGTTAATGCTTTAATAAAATACACTTACAAGTTTATGAATAACTAAATGCACAATTTAGTTAAAGTAATGAAATTTGCTTAAATTATGCAATAAAATAATTATTGTATTGTGGATAAGATAAATGCTTAAATTAATTAAAGATTACATTATCGCTGATTTAGCAAAGAAATATGTATATTCCCTTCCTCGCTTGCAAATTTAATAAATATCGAACAATAATATATCAGCAATTTATCGCACAATAAAAACTGTAAAAGAGGCGAAGACAAAATGTTTCTCGTTTTATCAAACGCTTGGACTGCTAAAAGGTAGGAAACGAAACTTCTTGTACAGATTCATCGTAAACATTACGTAACTCTTACAGATATTTATCTTTCCATAAGAAGTGCGCGGGATTTCCAAAATCAATTAACATAATTAGCATAATTTTGAATTCTCAAATTGGCGCAAATCAGGATATAGGAATAATAAGAATTTGGAGTATTCGAGAAGGTCGGCGAAGTTTGAATATTTGCCAACCTTATTAGTAAAGAGGAATTTATATTACGTAGCTAACTTTTAGCTCTATTGTAATTTAAAACATTAATAACTAAAAACACATGTATTCTTTTTAGTTTTTTGATAAATCAAATGTATTTTCACAAGGAAAAAGTATACAGAGATATTGGAAATTAAGTCACGATTTATATTCTTATGATCTATGAACTTCGTATGTAAATAATTCACTGTTTAATCTTTCATATTTATTCAAACATTGAGAACCGGTTCAAACTCAAGTCTTGAATTTATAATCAAGACATATAAAAACCAATATTGTACGTGTCAGTTGCTGTGGCATTTTCGATTAGAGGAGCCTTACAACTCTCAGGTTAATTTTGTCTCAACCGACATTACCATTCATTCACCCTTGTATAAAAAAAAAGTTGACAATAATTAACATTGCTTATTTAAAACATTCCGATTCCCTGAAAAACAAGATCCCGCAATAAAATCTAAGCCAAAACTGAGCGCGCATTCAGTAAGACAAAGTACACGATCGTTCGGTAAAGCTACGCGAGCAGCGATGTTCGTGGCTCAACACAACTTTCCATTCGGAGCGTTTAGCGAGCGTAAGTGCAGCGACTAGACGACGAAGTCGCGAGGCGGTGAGTCACACACAGCGGGCCAATGAGGAAAGGAGATCGTCGACGACGCACGCGTATACTTACTGTCCTTCGTGCGGACTGCCGTCGCCGCCGCGCGGAACGAGCTTTTCAGATGAGTGAAATGTCTTTTGAGCTACTTATCGACTGGATCGCGCGATCCTTTGGTCTAATTACGAAATTGAGAGATGCCTTGGACTTGGTGACGCAGTTTCGTTTCGTTACGTTGTACTTGATTGATGAATTGCTCGATAAAGGAATATGGGTATTTAAATTCTATCCATTTCCAGTGTACGTCGATGGCATACATTTTATTTTGCTAAATCGGTTCTAGTACAACCTCAGCTGATTAGTTGAGTCATGTGAAAAATCCAACGACATCTCTAATGTATTGTTCTTTTTCCCGCGAAATAATTACTGAACTCATACCAGTGTTGAAATATTGAATATATCGAACCCGTGCACACTATACTTATATACCCATTGTGAAATACATCCCACAAAGAAAATCTCTCGACACCATAAATATATATATACGCCATTTGAAGAAAAGCGTATTATTTAGAAAAGGAAAATGACGAGACACACACCGCCACTTACATTTAATTGAACAGACGATGAAAGTTGGCAATTTTGTTTGTAACTGTAAACACGGGAAAAGCAACTTTCGTTATACATGTGTAACGTATATATATATATGTGTGCACGAGTAATGCCGTGCGGCCTGATGTATTTGACTTGGACTGTAAAACGCTTGAAAAACGCTCGGAGGAGCGATTTAAATCCTTAAATTGCGCCGCTGCGCACGATACTTTAACACGATTCGCGGTCCATTTATCGTTTATTGCGCGCGCGCTGCTTTCACCGCAATAGAGCGGTACACCAGTGCCATGGACTCTCGCTTCGCTGATTCAACTTAGGCTCGCACCTGGAAAATCGTCGGGACTTAATGAAACGGATCATCGTTGCGGATGCGAACGAACGGATCGTTGATTTGGAATCAAGAAAAGTCGAATCGATTGAGTTTGATGGGTTATAAGCCGTTGGTTTTGTTTCCAACGCTAATTGCGAACGCAGCTTTTGACTCCGACGCTTTACGAGAGACTCCAAGAGCTCGAAAGTAAATCGATATTGCTTTTAACGATATACGTTTAGAAATAACCGTAGACAGTACTAAAACTAATTTGCCATTAAATCAAGCTCTCGATTGCGAGATAATAGAAAAAGTCCAAGATAGTACGCGGCGTCTATATAAGAAAAAGTATCTTATCGTTACAGGCAATAATCTCTCATCAGAGCCACGCGTCTCATTCGAGAACAATGAGTCTCTGTTGTATTTATTTATCCATCTCCGTTTGCCGCATCTGGTTGGCGGAGCGTCTTCGTTGACAGCAAAGTCGATATACCAGCAATAGTTTCTCTCTCTCTCTTTCCGTCGCGTCCTTGGAGTTTACGTAAGTGCGCAGTTATTGTATACAGATGCCTCGCGCAGAGAGACGTTACGCAAAAGGAGGCGAGCCTTTTATCTATGAATATTATTCATATTCGTTGTACCTTTTTAATACCTGTAATTTAGGATTTTCTATATCTACTTGCGAAGTGTTACTTTTTCAAAGGTGATCATTCATTTCCTTATACGTGACGAGAGATTCTTAGGAATGCTTCCACGCGTTCTTTTACTTTTCCTGATTGAGAATGATGAAATTGATCGATCCATTTTTGATGTGTAGCATTTCTCTTCTCATATCTCTTTTTTAATTATTTAGTTTGGTACAATGAATCACTTCTAATCTGTTCGATAAACTCACGAATTAAACACTTAGCAATGCGAGCTAAGAAGAAAATAATTCGATGCGAACGTTTGTTTACGTCCAAGGAAGGAGTATTCTCATAGCGGATGAAATAATTAAAGTCAATTTACGGCGAACTAGCTTATTACGTACAAGGATTCGTGTAATATTGTAACGAATTATATGATTTTGTTTGCAAAAAATAAATTGACTCGCGGAATATCGCTATTGTTTCCGACTGTTTATTACGATAAAAACTATTTACCTTATACAAAATTTTAAATTGCAATATTCTCAATGCATTATTTTATAGATCCATTATTCAATATCGTGATTTTAAAAATGATTAAACAAGCTTTCAAGACCATCTGGACCTCGATCTGGACAATATAATTCATCAATTAGTTCATCATCCTTATTCTAAGAGTTTGGATGATGATTCATATAATTGAAGACTAATGCTTACATGGAATAGGTGCCGCGAGAAAAATATTTTCTTTTGCAAAATTGGTTATTTGCTTAAGTTTTACAATATTTTGATGTTGCCAGATTAAAGAAACTAACAACATTGCAATTTTGAAAGAATAACTTTTTATTTCCCTTTTTGAACCTCAGCACTTATTCTTTTGATATAATCAAACATTCGAGTACTTTTTTTAGAAAATTTAGAAAGTGCATTTATTAGTTTGTGCATGCATTTGAAAGTAGAAAATGTATATGTAATTACGAGAAAATCAGAACGTTAACCAATACAAGAATAAATTAATCAATCTTTATACTTGCATTTAAATAATGTATTTTTTAAATCTTTAATCCATTCGCTGTAATACAGTAAATGCATATATGCAATTTACAGAAGAAAGGAAATACCGAGAATTATGGATCGACGACAAACACACATCGTATTGCAATCAACGAGGTGACAGGCGAGGATCGGCAGCAAACAAATGATATTTATCCTCTAAACGCAGCGCGCACCAGCTTTCTTCGTATACTATTACTTGCACGATTCCTTTGGCACAGACCGTGAAAGCGACGGAATTTATTTGAAATACCATCAAAGAGGCATATTTAACCACAACGGCCCATTACTTATTCTACGTTTTTCTAGAAAAATGTGCAAATGTGTCGTTTATGCCCCATTTGGAGGCTCGTCGGTCTTTAGGTTTCTATTTGTATTCATGTTTCTATTATACAGGAAAAAATGTCTGTACGTAAAACACTTTTGAGCCACTCTCCGCGCAAACAAAAGTACGAAAAACGCAACCCGCGCACACATTTTGTAAAGAAAAAAAAAAATAAGTTAAAGGGAGCCACACGCGAGTCTCATTTCTCTCTTTTCGCCTCTTCCTATAGCTCCTTTTCTTCTTCTTTATGCCCTTTTTCACTAACCGTCTCGAAACGCGTGTTCCCGTCCAATTAGTATTATCTGCTCGTACGATTTTGCCCCCTCTCTCTCTCTCTCTCTCTTTCTCCGTCTCTCCTGCATTATGTCCCTCTGCATTTGTGCGGGGAGAGACGTTCAGCAGCAGTCGATGCTGCGTTCTCTCGTCGAGTATATATAAGGGGTAGTCGCGGCGAGTAAACAGTCGCCGACAGGAGGATGTGAATGCCGTGTGTTTGCGGGGATATATATTATGCGAGGAGAGAGAAATATTTCTGCTGAGATGTGCGAGGAAATTTTAATTGAAAGGAAGCTGCGCGGGAAGTGCTGTGTATGCATATATCCCCGCATATACATTCTCTCTTTCTCTCTGCTTATTAATTGAGGAAATATGAGACGTGGAGAATGAGCACCATAACTCGATGAGGCTAGCGGTTTTATACCCGCGCACATTGTTGATTTTTGCTCGTCGCATTGTTTGACGAAATGAACAAATATTCGAAACTTGAGTTCGTTGAATAAAAGTATCGTTTCACCTTGTAGAAATATAATTAAAAAACTATATGTATTATATATAAATTTACGCTTAAGAGTATATGATTCATTAAATTTTATGTAACTACAATGAATGCTTCTCTTTTTTGTTCTAGGTAAGTTTTCAGTGACTGAGCAGCGCTACTCGTCATGTAAATCTTGGTATAGATGTTATCGGTGAGTTTCGATTTCTATACTCTGATTCGAAGTAACTCGCGAACGTGACTCGGCAATACTTTGCTCAAGTATTAAATTGTAAATTGTGCATTGTGCTGTAAGTTACAACTACGACTATAATCATACGAGTGTGTTGAAAAAAGGTACTTCTCAAATTTCAACAATATTTTACAAATCGAGTAAAAACGTATAAATTATAGCGCTTTTTTAACGATGCAACATTAAAAACACCGAGATTATAAACATAATGCTGCTTTTATGCGTGGCAGAAAAAAGGAGTACAAAACTGATTTGCATGACAAATGTAAAAAAAAGGAACCCGTAGAAATGAAGATAGAGATAAAAAGGAAAGAGGAGAAAAGAGGCTTTGTCATCGGTTGACAAAAGCTACGGGGGAATAGAGATAGATAAGAGGATTCCTGCCAGCTCATCCCTGTTGTTTTTTTTTCGCGTATCATCTTGTGTCGCAGAACCAGTCACGGTCGAAAACAATGAGCGCCTTCACCGAAAAAACATCGCGCGACGAACAGTCTCACCTGCTTCTCGCTATATACCTTCCCTTATACTTCCCTTGGGTCTTTAACCTCGCGACACTTTTTACTTTTCATATGTGATAAATTCTTTCGTACAAAAACATTATTTCTTTAAAAATATTTTTTCATACCGTTTCGTCAGAGGAAAATGAAAACAAATATTGCGGTCGATACAGAAGAAAATCGAGATTTAACGAATTCACCAATATCGATCATTTAAATCACAATTTTTTCTCTACGAAAACAGCCACAAATTTACCGATTTCCCCAAGCCCAAGATCCCAGCATACTTTTCTCAATCGTCTTGGTTCACGCTCATGGACGAGCAACTACGCTCGCAACGCCGTCGTGCGCTGCTCCGGTAATTATTCCGCTCGGTGGCCTGAAAATCCTCGCGTCCGTGTCCACTATATCTGATGCTCCAGCTGCGCATCAAACTCTTTCCATCTCTCTAATACTCCAAATACTCACGGCGCGTTTATCCGTCTGCGTCGATCCGTTTTGTGCTGATTTTCCTAAAACAAGGCAACTTCCTCAACGTCGCTCTATACCTTCGTCGTTCCGCGGAATGGAATTATTTTCAGAGTGAAGAGCATCGGACAACAATAAATGCAAACTGCGTCATTTGCATGTGGAAGATCGAAATAATCGCGAGAGCCGAGCGATTTTTCTTAGATGTATGCTACTCGAGATGACAATGTTGCGCGCACGCTCTTTTTAACCGCGAGGCTAAAGAGATGCCGCCGCGATCAGCCGCAGTTGGTGAAATAATCGGAAAGGAAATCGCTTAATGTTCGCACACTGAGGCCATGCGTAAGCAGAGTGCACATCAGGGTTCAACGATTCCTTCCGAGTCGCTCCGCTATATGCTGATTCCACTTCGTTGCATCGAGCAATTTTGCGCTGTGGGGCATTCCCATATATGTAGACGCAGTGTGTTGCATAGGCACGCACTTATTGGCTTGTTTATCGCTGTACTAAACGATTCTTCTTTTTCTTCATTGTTTCCTTTTTTTCGAAAGGAAAACTTCTTAAAGTCACAGTCCGAGGGGAATATTGTACATCTAAAGAAAAGTTCCGAGAGAATCGAGGTCAATTGTTTTGTTAACGAAACGGACGCTCGCACTGGTATTGAAGTGAAAGTGCGCTTTTACGGATTTAACGGTTCGCAGCCAACGGTCTCTC
Organism: Megastigmus stigmatizans; assembly: GCA_900490015.1. Lineage (NCBI taxonomy): Eukaryota > Metazoa > Arthropoda > Insecta > Hymenoptera > Megastigmidae > Megastigmus > Megastigmus stigmatizans. Next base: position 8,039 of record UELV01100510.1, read on the forward strand.
TCTCTGGTTATCGTTGCTTTCCGGACGTTTGGTTCGATTGATACAAATGTAGGTTTTATTTAAGAAAAACTTTTTTTTGCTACTGCATCATATACTTTGTCCGCCAGAAACTTTCTTTTGTACATAAATTAACAACGCAAATATTTTTTGTAGCATATAAGATGTCTAGGTTGAAAAGCTTTGCGTAAAACAGAGTCAAACTCGCAATCGGACTAGACTTACGGACTAGACAAAGCAGATATAAAGTACAGTACCGCATTAAAATCCGCACGCGTCCACACGATAATCACACATCGATTACAATGTAACGTAAAAAAGCACATGTACGATGCACATACTGCACACAAGTGTATGCGTGCCAGCCTCATGCTCTAGTCGCAGCGATTTGGAACAGTAATGAGCACGAGTGATAAGTGATAGCGGCGCATTATGGGCGATTGTCGTTTTGCATAACTTTATTACGAGATAAGTGTGCTCCGACGGCGGCGCGCACCACACACACACACACACATAATACTTACACATACATACACACACAATTCCTGCTGTCGGATGCGCCTCTCTGTCTCTCTGTGGGTATATACATGTATATGTACGCATGCACAAGAGAGTCCGAACCGTTAAATTTTATCGTGCCACCCCGTGCTCCAAAGTAATTGGAAGATTGCACGGAATAAATCTCTCTCTCTCTCTCTCTGCTGTCGGTGCTCTCTCGCGCACGATTACTTTTTCAAATTCCTCTTATTTGCGGCTCTTTTACCCCAACCCCCCAGCCCAGTATTTGGCCGATCGCACTCCACGGTGTCGTATTATCTCTTTTCAATCAATTTCAGCCGTCGAGTAAGTTGAATTGATTTGTTTTCGAGCGCTTAAAAGCACATCGTACAAGCGCAGTTCTTTTTTGTTTCTTTTCTCTTCATCCAACTGGCATTGAATTATCGTGAGCGCATTAATTGCAGGAGAATGAAAATAACGCGACCTTGTTTTATTATTCTAATCGAACTTGGCTATCACTGCGTTACACAGAATATTAAATCGATCGTTCGACCAATCAGTCACGCCGCGCGAGCGAATATCACACACTTAGTTTAACCAAAGTGTTTTTACTTGTTATCAATTATCAACTGATCATACCTTAATTAGCTCTTCGAGGAATTCCATTTGGGATCGCATGCTAACCCACATATACTATATCCAAAATCATATCTCTGAAGCACGAGACCTCTAACATCTCAATATACAAAGGTCCGTGATGCTAACGTCTCGAATGAAACCGAAATCGATATTTCGTCATTCGCGCCTTTCACATTCGGTCCATATATATACTCCCTGTCCATCGTCACTGTATAGCCCTATATCGTCCTTTATAATTTTAAGTCACTCGTTATCTCCTCTGACGATCTATATATACACGATCGCGGCACACTCGCTTATAGGTAGTCGTCTGCACCGTTACGATTCTCACCAGGTCGAGAGCTGAAAAAGTCGAGCTGTGAAATAAAAGCTAACTGTCAAGAGTCTACGGGAAGAAACGAGAGAGAGAGAGAGAGAGAGAGAAGGACCTCGTTTCGAAAACTCCAGTCTCCCTGCACTGCCAACGACTCTTTCCGTTGCGGTGTTTGTCACGCTTTTCCGCTACTGTATTATATACGTATATGCATAGAGACGGAAAGTTGTGTTCGGCCAAGCCGCAAATGCCTCGATATGATCTTTCGCTGTATGTTGCAGCGTTTCGTCAGAGGACAGGTGAATTATTTTTCAAATTGCCGAGCGTGAGGAATAAACAAAAGCGACGTTGCGTGCATAGTCGGCGTTGCTAAAGAGGATGCTAACCGACGTTTTTTGCGGAACGCCTTGTAAAAATAGCCTATTTCTTTTGGCGTTTTGTTTCTATTGTTTTTAACGCAACTGTAATTGGCGAGGGAAAGTAAAATTAACGTTAAATACGTTGTATAATAGCGATTTGTCGATGACGATGTGGAAGGAAAATTCATTTTCATCGAAAGATTCGCTCGTTGTGAGGAATCTTAAAGAATGGGTTGTTCATATACGCCCAACTCATAAAGGTTCAGAATTGCATAGAGGGGCATAAATCACCGCGTGGTAACGATGCGAGTAGCAAGTATCGTTTGGAAATTTTACGCGGCTTTCGGAATATCTTTTCTGGATCTCTCCGTGAGAAGGAGACCGCGGATAACCGTATGTAGATTTATCGTTAATAAATGTGAGCTATTCGCTCGATTCGTTCATACCAAATCTTGTTTTTACAGCTTAATTTAATCATTTACACTGCTAGTACTTTCGCTACAAGAAGATTCTCTGATGGTTGGAATAGTTTCAGATATAAAATTACACTTCCTCTTTCAGCAACAATGATATTTTCCCTTATCATCTTCTCGCACAATTGCACAATTTTCGACCTGATTTCAAATCACATTCACTTCCATTCAAGTCTAACAAGAAAAATGGCGAAAAACTTCCCACGTCCCAAAGCTTTTCTCCTCACCGCGACGCGCAGCAGTTCAACTCTCTATTTTTGCGCGAAAACCGACGTCTTCTCGCGCTCGCCTACCATGATAAGGGACGATTATATGCGTGACTCACGTTCTATCCAAACTCGCTCTCTTCCTCTCTCTCTCTCTCTCCTTCGCGAGCACACGCACGATTTTCATCGCGTGATGGGCGTCGTTCCGAAAGTACAGATATTACACACACTCCATGGCGAGTGCGAATATTATGCGTCCTTATTTCGCAGTAAACGAAAATCGTCCGTATGCCTATATATATATACATACAGCTTACCTGCATCCACACGATATTACACAGACATCCTTCTTTTTTTCTGCTTTCCTTTTTCGTTTTCACGCGAGGTTAATATTATCCAATTCCGTGCGTTAGCCCACTTTTTATTTTATACGTGTGAAATTAGCCGACGCCATGTGGAGAAAACAGAATTACGAGATATATACGCACACAGGCCGTATATAGGAGTGGTTTTGTGTCTGGCGCGTCACTTTTTCTTCATTGGCCCCAAGAGCCTCGAGTCTTCGAGTGCTTTAATATGGAGGTCAAGAAAAATTTTATTTTCTCTGGTAAGGCGGCATTATATGTGCTTCGCCGCCGCCGCAGATACTTTAATTATTGTGAGCCTTCAATTGATCGGCTTAAGTGTTGCCGCAAGAGTGTGGCTCTGGCCAGTTAATAGGATGATATATATTTTGAATTCTGTCGAGTGTAGAAAGTGTCGATGAACCTCAATCCAGTTGATCAAGACTTTCAGGATGCATTAACTAAAAATGGTTATTGTGGAAAACAATGACAACGAATGTTTTTTTTTTTATTGTCCGAGAGGGAAAAATATTTTCAGAACCAGTCGCTAACCCGAAGCGCATTTCTTGTACATTATTACGAAGTATGGTCGTTGGCAACAACAAATGAAGCAACTTTTCCAAAAAGGTTAATCTCACTCGAAACTGATGCAACTCATGACGATCCTCAACTTGCAACATAATATATACTAATAAAACGAAAAAGGGGTCGATGAGTTTTGATTTTTACTTATTCCTTCAGTCATATACCGAGATCATCATCATTAAGTGAAGTTTCGTCATAATACTCTATTAGTACTTAAGTGCAGTATCGGTACCCCAATGGTGTCGAAAATGTAGCAACATTGATGATGATTCAAGTTTCAATATAACGGATCGGCTATATGCTCTTCATTTTATTCCTCCGAGTTTCGTCACTACGACACAGATGCATTTCTTTATCGCATCAGCTTCCCCGCCTGTACAATGTAATCCAAACGCGACTGAATAAATAATTACGTGGCGCGTCCCTGAGTTAGACATCGCATGGGAGAACTTTTTCTCGTAAGTTAGATCAAAGTTCATTCGTCTGTATTGTAATACAGCTGGTTCGGTTAAAAATTTTACTCTACCGTATTCGAAATATGCCTGCACGCGAAGAATAATCAAAAATATGCAACGTAAATTACACGCCGTACGCAAACAAAAACACATGTGGAACCTTGAAATGATAAGGGTGTCATAAATCATTTCTGCTGAAAGTTTGCTTAACCTTAGTCACGAACTTTTTTTGAATAGAACTTGGAGTGCAGTGTGAAAAACCGGTGACCGAATAATCTTAAAAAACGGCTGGAAACTATTTTGCTTCCATTAAAACCTATACTGCGTCCATGAAAAAAAAGTTATTGCCATTACCATTTGGCAACGCACACGTATTGCAAGGCATATACGTACATCTGCTAGCAGCTAATGCCGGGGATAAGCTAAAGCCATTCTGCCCCAGTTTAACGCTCGCTGATGCAATTCAGCGGTACACTATAGGAGATTGCAAAAACAGATTGATAGCTACCACATTGAACCAGTTGCGATTTATCCAGGTAATAATGTGAAACCCCGCGGCAAACAATGCATCATCCAGAGGCTCATCATCCTAACAAGCCCTATATAAACCATTAATTATATTTCTCACAGAAAACGCATATACGTAGAGAATTATTTTCACGCGACCTGAACCAGAACCTCATCAAACACTATACAGCTCCCTTTTGTAAATAGACACTCATCGCACAGTTTCCATGAAAAGCCAATAATAGTGCATCGCACAGTAGCTCATCCCCTGTACAACGCGTTCGCAATAAGCCAACAATAAAGCCGCGTGAAACTGCAGCATCTCCACGTCGCTCCAGGAGGCGAGACAAACACATTTTGCGCACCGCATATAGAACACAAGCCTCGTGTTAACCCACGCGGACTTGCACACCGCAGCAGCAATGCATATATGCTCACACGCCGCGAGATATAGAAGAAGTTTAAGACCCGGGCACCGCAGCCGCGACACCGATGTAGTTTCTCTCCCGGTGTATAAATAGACGCGCATAAATATTCGTACATATGCTAGAGGAGCAGCGCTGCTGGGGAATCGTGAGACTCTTGCTCTTAAGGCGACACACGAGGACGCACACCGCGGAATTCAAATCTTTCGTGTGCGTACGCTGTGAGGTAGGCCATATCTTCGCTTTGTCTAGGTGATGCGTGATGCCTTTGTCTTCGAGGCGATCGCCTTTAGCGAGACTCTTGGGTTGATGGGGTACGCGCGATGTTCGTTGTATGCAAAGTCGGGCGATACATGCTTAGACTGGGAAGTGAGATTGGAGAACTGTTGCGTGTAGGTAGAGGATATTAGGATCGACGGGTGGATGATTAGACAGATGTGGGTGAACGGTATGACTGATGGCGCTGGTTCGCTGGATATGCAATTTGAATGATCTTGGAAAGTGGTTCGTTATCATGGCTTGGGCTACAATCTACGTTTGTGTGTAGTATTGACATTCTCACGTTTCGATTTATTTTTTTGGCTGTTTTATGTTTCTTACTTCACAATTGTGTTATTATTTCGTTTTCTGCATTATTTTATCGGTACGGCTTAACGTAAATACACGAATCCAAAACTTATCTTAAATTTTCTCAAGGTTTTTTAATCTACTTGAAATTTAACAGTGCATTAATAAATATGTTTCATTTCCACTAGAATTCAATAAATACCAGGTGAATTTATTTCCTCGAGTGCAAATATAAATCACGCGTATTTTCTAATGGCCAACTGCATAATGCAACGAATAAGTACAACATAATAATCGGTCAGAACTAGTTTATGGCTTGGCACGATATAAGTTCTTCGCTCTTAGGCCGCGCTCCTTTATACCTTCATTACCTGTCATTTGTCCATTTCCTTTTTCCTCGGCTTCTTTCGAGCGATAGCAGCTTCGCCGCTCGCGCGTCCTTGACTGTGCGGCGATTCTCGATCGTTTATCCGACGCTACATGCATATTTACAGCTGCTTCGCCGGCTTCGGCGCTAGCTATATTTAAACCGAACGCTCGCGCACGTCAAAATGTTTCCAACTCGTCAAATGCGGAATTAATATTCACTTCGTTAAGTGCATTATTTTTCATTCGAATTGTTTATTTTCAAAGCTTAACATTATACCCATATTGATACTTCAAGAATTATCTCATTTATATGGATCTTTATTAGCTTCATCTTTCTGAGATTCTTTAAATTTTATTCACGAACGTAAATGTATATTTAAAAAGCAGTTGAGCACTTTTATTAAGGTATTAGCTGAACACTGATAAATAAGTTTGCATTCGATTAAAAACAAATGACTCCTTTTATTGCCAACTGCGAATGCGAATCATTACTCGTGATATGTTCGTTCGTTGTTTCCAGCCGGGAATCGTCATCCACTACATAATAACTCAACAAATTGTCGATTGTGATACCGACTCGTAAGCCGCTTATACGTGATCAAATATGACGGTGGTATACCTTAAGCGGAGGAGCAAATAAATAAAAGGATGCGAAAGTAATTTAAAGCAATAGAAGAAACGGAGATCAATTGATACGCTTCAGTTGAGTGATGATTCTTTTTTTCGCATTACGCTTTGCTGTAATTTATTTTTAATCGAAGTATATAAATTGTAAACAATGATACGTTGACTTACAGTCCCATTGCACACATTAATGATGTTTAGTTAATTAGGGTCAAAAATATTCTTACAATGAGTGCATCAACAAAAATTGCAAACCTGAATTCCCTCGATCATCAGTCATTTCACCGTTAGATTCTCCGCCCGCGTATCCCGTCAAATTTGCATTCAATAGATCATTTTTCGGCCCATATGCATCTCCGCCTAGTACGAACTAGATATGCGTTCGAATTCCCGTGATAGAAACAACAACAGCGCGAGAAGAAAAACTGTTACGCTCCGATCATTACTTACAGTGCACGCGAAAAAGAAAGGCTCACCTATATCGCTTATCACTTACGAATCTTTTTCCAATACGAATTGGAATATGCATGGAACAAAAACGGTAGAGACGGAACTGAAAAATTATCGAGAGAAAGGAGACGACGACGGATTCTTATAAGACACGATGAAAAACACGGAGAATCGAGATAAGTGAGCTGCAGCGCATATAAATACACACGCAGACACACAGAAATAGAGAAAGGAAGGCACATCATCGACATAATCGGACGCAATTAACGTCGGGTCATTAAGAACTGCTGCATGACAGACGCGACTCTCTTTCGATATAAACGACGAGCCGTGCGTTTGTATGTATACGCTCTGGCGCCAGGCTTTTGTACTTTATTTCTCTCTTCTCTGCTGCAATTTTCCTCTTTCCCTCTAACCGAGTTCCCTATTGTGTTATACCTCTTCGTTTTGTCTATTGTGCACGAGTAACACACACACACACACACACACACACACACGCAGTGTTTACCGGTTGAAAATTTTGTTGTTCCGCTGGCTAATGAAGCTTGTAAAGGCCATTTAAATGCGAGCGAGAGCCATTATGCCCGGTGCTTTTATTATTCGTCAAACTCAATAATCATTGTGGCTTCGAATGCCTTTGGTTCTGTAATTAAGTTTGTCTCGTGCCTTTTGACTTTTGCAGTTGATCTACGCAGATTCTTTGTGTTCTTCAGATGTTTTTAAGAGTTTCATTCATTTTGCATTTATTGGCTGAAGAACTTTTCCAAGGTAACTCGTGACTGTTTACAGTAAATGCCAAAATTAATTATTGTACACTCTAAACTCTAAACAGTAAAAGTTGCCGCTAAATTGTAGAAATATAGTAGTTTACTCCATGTCTAAAGCGTGAAACGTTAATTTTCTACTTTGTCTGAGAGAAAGTTCATAGTTTACTCTTATAAGAGAGTAAATTAGTTTGTTTACTCTAATATAAAGAGTAAATTTTCAATTTTCTACTTTACAAGCGTAGAGTTTTGAGTCGACTAATATTTTATTCTTTACTAAGGGGTAAAATTATAAATTCATACTTTACTATAGTAGAAAATTGTAGTTTATACTTTAAAATGAGTAAATTAATAAATTTAATCTTTCCCAGAGAATAGAATTTAATGTTTTCACTTTAGAACGGTAGAGTCGATATCAAACAATGATTTACTCTTTTACAGAGTGTCATCTTTAAAATGTACTCTTTAAATAAGTTAAACATAATAATTTCTACTCTTGAACAAGAATATCATTAATATAATTTGAAGAATACTATATGATTAACGTTATCAAAACAGTAAAATCAAAACAAAGAATTAATGTATAATTATCGAGTTAATCTAATA
>UELV01100513.1:0-16566 GCA_900490015.1 Megastigmus stigmatizans
TATATATATATAGATATAGATATAGATATATACCTATTACCATTACAATAAGGTGGAAGTATAGCAATATATTTATTCAACTTATGTGTGTAAACTCCTGTAGGTGTATATAAGCTGGGAGTAGAATACGAAAATGAAATGTGATTGTATATAGTATTTATAGACATATGCCGAATGCATTGATTACCATACAGTGGAAACATACTGATATTTATGGTTATGTATAAGTTTCTATTTACTTATAAAAAAAGTTAAAGTGTGTAAAAATACTTAACTCGAGAGCATCAGGTTATTCGGTGTAAAAGCCTAGAATTTACCTATTTTAAAACTATTTTTCATCTAATTGTAATTTAAAGCTGGCATATAGAGAATCTTTTCTCGTGTTAAAATGTTTAACTTGAGAGTATTGATATATTAGGCTTAAAAGCCTAGGGGTTGGTTAATTTATTTTGAATCTACCCTGAATCTGCAACATAACTATTAGAAATATTTTTTTTGTCGTTAAAATACTTAGCTCGAGAGCATTAGGTTAGTAGATGTGAAAGTTTAGGATTTAAATAATTAAATATAAAAAGGTCTAGGATAGTCAAAAATCTTTTTATCCCTTTAAGCCCTGTTGAAAAAATCTACCTGGATTTCCAGCTGAAATACCAGGTAGATTCTAGGTAGATTTGACTCGAATTCCAAGCTGGAATTCTAGGTAAATCCAGGTGCATATCTAGGATCTGGATTTTTGCAACTAATTACTAAAAATCGACGTTCAGGAAGATTTGGTGCCCATATTTCGTGTTGCAATGCGGATGATAATACCTAAACTGAGGAATTCGACTTTAAAATTGGAATTTTTTGTATTTTGATTGAATATAAAAAAAGTTAAAAAACTTAATATGGAAGCTTAATTCTCTAGTTTGAGTGTTGTCATCGGCATGGTGTTGTCAAATATGGACACCAAGTCTAGGTGAGCTTCAATTTTTAATAATTAACTACAAAAATCCAGGACCTGGATATTCACCAGGACAGCTGGAAATCTAGGTGGATATTTTAAACAGGGAGGTCTTTTCTAACTTTGGTTGTCAAAATAATATCGATACAAAATATTTCTGAGTAAGTGAATTTGTTAGTATAAAACGTACATTGTAAATTATTATATACAAAAACATAATTTTACACGTATATTATTTGAGTTATTGTATGTTTCTAAAAATATTCAAGAATGTCATAAAGTTGATGAATTTAACTCGCGTATCGTTAACCATAGCCTCTGCATCAGCTAGGCTTACTGTAAACACTTATTTTTTATTTATTTAATGCGACAGATCTTTTTCAATTGGACAGAAATGTAGTATTTTCGACTCCTGAAAGTTAAATATTTGAAGATTTCGATCCAAGTTTTCTGCTTAAAATTATAGCGTAGAAGAGCATAAATTTCTTCCTTATTCTAATTTAATTAATATAGCCTCATGTGAGAGTTAACAAAATTGTACATTTAAAAATTCATTATTTCACTGATATTGACAAATTTATATTGATTTTTTTCTTTTGAATACTTCAAAAGTGCAATACTTTAATTATGGCTCAAAATGTGGTTTTTAACACACCGAGCGCGAAACTTAAATTTTGGTGCTTGTTTTCCGGACCCAAAATACAGGATCTCCGCCTCTTTTCCAAAGCGGGTGTAAAACATGTTAGGTGCCGGCATATGTTTTGCGCCCGTGTGTCGTGGGCCCGCAAGTGTTTCGCGCCTATAAGTGTTTAGCGCCCGCAAAAACAGGCACTTCAAATCGAATTACTCTTCCGGTGTGTTAAAAAATAGTACACCCTACACGGACGCAAGGTGCTTCTCGCTCTTGTCTTTTTGACATCCTCGCTTCGTTCGGGCGACAAATTCGACTCGGGCGGAAATCAACCGTTTTGCACCATAGTAGCGTAATGAACTATTTTCATTTTGTGAAAGATCCTTCTTAAATCTCTCAACTCGAGAGCGCTGGACTTATCCTGTAAGGGCTTAGGGTTGAGCTAATTGTTTTCATGTAATTGCATTTAAAATGTGGCTTTATAAGAATATTTTTCGCAATAAGATACCTAGCGTTGAAGTATTGATTTAATGGGCGTAAAAACCTAGAGAATTTATAAGCTATTTTTTATTTTTGCAATTTGAAACTAAAATTAATGTAGTAGACATAAAGAAAACATTTGATCATTACAATGATTCATATAAATCTATATTATGTCATCACTTTTTCAGAATTGATAAGAACATCGATGGTTCACAATGTGGACGTCTAATAAGTGGAAATCGCGATTCTACTAAAGATTTAGCTGATCATGATGACGATTATGATCAAGATCTTGCTAAAGCTATGGCTCCTCCAGATAACAGTCATAAAGATAAAGATCCAACTTCTATAGTAAAATATATAAAAAATCAAGTGAAAGATTCTTTCCATTCCCCTCTAGCAACTCTTCTAAAGGGTGCTGTTGTAATGTCAGATGACCTGTTTATCGATATTCTTCCAGTAGCTTGGGAGCTTCTATTGGAAACTAATCAGGAGGTTGCTGCATCAGCTGCTTCATTGTTCATTGTTGCTGCGCTTCGTGCACCGAGTCAAGCCACGGACATTATGCATTGTGGTCTAAAACATACAAACACGTCAAGGCGTATCAGTGCTATATTGAGGTTTCAAGTATTATGGAAGTTCAGATATCAAGTATGGCCAAGAATGGAGGAGTCAGCTCATCTAACATTTAAAGTTCCTCCTCCAGGAATTGAATTTACTTTACCTTCTCCGAAAATTGGTATCGAATCTTTACCAGTCGTAGATCCTCCATGGATGCCACAAGTTAAAACGAAAGTTGAGGAAGTAACTATTAATCAAGAGCGTCACGTAAGTTTAGTATATTTTTTCTGAATTATTCTGTCGTACAAAATAATACCTCTATAATAATATTAAACATTAGTTATATTCTAAGTATTTTAGTTGTTTAATCATAAATTAGAAATAGCCTATCAGGCCCATCAGAGGAGAGCTACAGCGGTAAGCGAAGCACCAGGAGCATAGAGTGGGGCAGCATACTGATAAGGGGACGTCACACCCTTCGGGGCACGGATTTGGCTGAAACTTTACAGAGACATTCTTTGGCAAAAATATAAGACAGGTGTCTCAGCATTAATTTAAATATACCCTTGGGACCGAGTTAATGCGCATGTTTTTAGAATATATGAAAAATCATGGTGGTCTTTAAATCTTTATTGCAAGGCCAATATACATTTTAGAAAAAGTTATAAAAATTTTTTATTTTAGAACCGGTTATTAGCATTTTCCATTCTAAAAATATGAGCAATCGAAAATTATGTTCATTTTTTACACATTTTACTAGCAAAATAAATGCTAAATTTTAAGGCCCAAAATTTATCCATGTTTCAGATCACTCATAACTTTTGAACGAAAATTGCTAATAACTCGTTCTAAAATGCAAATAAAAGCTGATTATCTATACTTTTGCTACCTTTTTATAATATTTTATAAAATGTATATTAGCCTAGCAATGAAGGTTTAAAAATAACGATGATTTTTCATAGATTTTTATAAAATGAGAGTGTGGCCTCTGTCACCCCAGTCATTCTCTTCTGAGGTTTACGTGGACTATGTCTTTGTATGTGGGATGTTTCTTCGTTTATTGTTTACTTTTACAATTATATTTACTTTATTGTAAATTAAGGATGTTGATTGCGTGGCGAATTTCGTGCATTGGACATTCTTCTTCGTAGTCCCCTTAATATTATGCATAAATTTGGAGTATTCTCCCGAATACTCCAATGATCCTACCTGATTTTTATCTGTTTATCAATAGCGAATTCTCCCGAATTTCTTTTAATCTGTAACCTTAGCTTTTGCTAGAGTTACGTTACTAAGTTCTGGTAAGGAATTTATATAAATCAACATATTTGACCCTGTGGAAATAGGTTGATTTTTGGTAGTTGTGAAATAAACTAAATCATCTTTGGCCATAGTAAATAGGTCACGTGACTCTATTATATATGGCGCTATCCTGGGTCTTCTCGGGGGATCGAAGTCATAGTTTATTACTCTTGGATCAATGAGTAAGGAAGAGCCGTCAGTTGACTTCGACTCACTCCTTCTTTCAATAAATTCGTTCATATCCCTATCGTCTGATTACATGATTCCCTCCCTCAGTCTCTGGCGAATTTGTAAAAGTGCTCTCTTATGGTTCGCCCATGACAACATCTTCTGTTGTGTCGGGTGAACTGTCATTTGATGGATTTGTCTCATCTATTCGCTTCCCGATTTTGGCTGGGGCGGATTCGTCGTCAGTTGCCGTTCGGTTTTTGATTGGGTTTGGACTCGTGATCTCCTTGTTCGTATGGACGGCGAATCTTGGTACAAGGAGGAAGATGCATTGTCCTCATTGTTCTCACCGTTCGCCGCAATAGATTTTTACAGTAATTGTTTAATTCGCGTTTTCTCTGCGCTGATAAGCTGAAATTTCTCTTTTGTAAATTTGTCCAATTGGACGTTTGTTAGGATGCACCCGAAAACGATATGATCGTAAAAGTCGAAAACATACACGTCCCCGTTTGTCTCCTTTTGCATTAACCAGCGAATCCTTACGTGATTGTCCGTGTCGCGGATGTCTTGTGTTGTCTGACACAGATAGAACCCGACGTCCGTGTTCCTTACGACTAGGAAATCGTTTCGTCTGTAGTGTATGTTGTGTGTACTGGATTTTCGTTCGATATCGAACTCTGCATCACTCTCCCCGTCGCATTTCGGTATATCGTTTCGTGTAATCTCGTATGGTTCGGCCATGATGGCATCTTCTGTCGTTCTAGTCGAACCTAGTTGTTTGCTCTTTATGCTATTCGTTGTTCTCCTTACGTCTCCTGAGAATCATTGGGGCGTATACGTCGTCCAAGTTCGACAGTTTCGCAATAGTGCATCTGCTTGAAGTTGGCCTTACCGGGTATATATTTAATTTCAAAATCATATAGACCTTTTAATTTGAAATACTTTTTCAAGCGGTTTGTACTGTCCTTTATGCTGTGTAGCTAGACTAGGGGCTTGTGGTCAGTAACGAACGTAAAATTCCTATCGATTAGGCAATAATTGAACTGTGACGCGCAGAAAAGCATGGCAAGGAGTTCCTTTTCTATCGTGCTGTATCGCGTTGCGGCGTCAATCAGCAGTTTACTGACAAACGCCACCGGTAAATCCGCGACGACTTATTTTTGAGATAAAATGCCTCCCATGGCGTATCCGGATGCGTCCGTGGTTACGTAGAATGGTTCGTCGGAGTTTGGATGTCTTAGTATTGGCGCCGATATCAAACTGGTTTTAAGATTATTGAAGGCTTGTTCATGATTTTTATATTCTTCGCGTTTTTCGGCTGTGGAAAGTCCCTTACCGCGACGATTTTTTTTGGATCGGTTTCAAGACCGTTCTCTGATACAGTATAACCTAGATAGGCCAGTTGCTTTTTATAGAAATAGCGTTTCGCCTGGTTTCATTTCACATTGGCCTTTCTCAATTGTTGAGCAAAATCTCTAAATAGGTAATCAAGATCATCGAAATGTTCCTCGAAAATTATTATATTATCAATATATCCGAGCTTTCCTCTTTTCTTCCCATTTGTCGGAACCAGTATCAGCACGGATAGTTATTATATCATCATCTACGACTACCTTGTCTGCATAATAATTGAGCTTTACGTCATCGTTATACTCGTCCGGAGAGGCATTTCTCCTATGGAAAATCGGCTCATATTCTGATCCATATGCAAAAGGTAAGAACCTGCTCAAAAGTTGACTGAAATCCTTATCATTCTCGTCGGTATAGACGAATTGTAATCGTCTATTTCTAAATGGGATTCTATACTATTCATATTATCCTTAATTTCTTCGTCTTGATTTGCATCCAAGGAATGCATATAGACTTTGCTTAATGTCAGGTCTACAGCGTAATCGTTCTCATTTCTGATGGGAACTTTCACATATCCGTTCTTATTTTCCGCAATCATTTCTCCTCCTATGATGCCTTGCTCTCCATAGTTGATACGTTTGATGAAACCCTTCTCATACATGTCTGAATTCGTCAATTCTACCTTCATTACGACAGTCTCGTGTGGACGTATCATGATCTGGTTCGATTTCCTTAAAAATGGGAATACCAAATTGTCGAAAGTTAGTTGTTTGGCCTTAAAGTCTATATTCACCTTCCTTTCGCAGAAGAAATGCACGCCGAGGATGGCGTCGTTTTGAATTGGAAATTTCGAGTTCAATACAATAAATTCTGTGGTTTTCACGTACAAATTCAACTTATAGACTTCTAAAGACTTTAGATCTCGTCCGCTAATTCCAGTTAAAATCGGCGGATTTTGCCAAGCGATCGACACATTTTCTATGAAGGATGATAATTTTATAATATTCGGCTGAACTCCTGAGTCAACCATTGCATTTAGACAATCGAAGCGGAACTCCGTTGATGCGATCCTAACGGTTGGCACTACTATATTGGTTACCCATCAAATGATGTGGATTTCTCCTCCAACATCACTTGTCCTGCTGGATGCAGAGTCGAAAACACCGGACTTGGCCCATCAGCGCGACGTTCACTATGTTTCCCGAAGTGTGCTTTTCTTTGGCCTCCTTCTCAAGCTTCCACTTGAGGGCTCGGCAATTTTTATAGTGGCCAGATTTATTACAATATGTACAAAGATTCCTTTCATCCGATGAAAAGTTTGTATTTTCATTCTTAGCTTCTGATTCCTTCTTCTCTGAGGTTATTTTATCTACTTTCGGCAGATTTTCTTTACTTAAATTATATCCTGCATACAAGTTCGTTCTTGGTTTTTCTATATTCTTATTTTTGTATCCGAAGCCGTGCTTCCTTTTAACACGTAATAGTCGTTTCTCTATTACTATGGCGTCATCGATACTTGGTGCAATGCATTATGATGATTTATTTCTAGATGTAGATGGAAATTCGGGCTAAGGCCATCCTTGAATCCCTTGATGACGTCGTTTTCTATCTCGCGAATTCGCGATCTAGAATTTCCCCGTTATTGTCGAATTTATTTCGATCGATTATAGTCTCCTTTAGTTCCGAAACTCCCCATGGTATTTCTTTAATCGGTCTCATTTTCCGCGTAGATTGTTCAATGTATCGTTCGGAGCAAAGATAGCTTTGAAACGTGCTATGAATTCGTCTAAGGTATACATTTCGGTACGATCCATCGCCACGTATCTTTCATTAAGCTTATTTTGAAGTAGTCTAGTAAATTCAGACTCAAGAATATTAGGGATAGTATTAATCGCGCTGCTGCATGATCTTATAAACGTAGTGAGATTAGTGCCATCAAATTTGGGAATGTTTGAGAGCGCCTCTTTAAACGCCCGGTGGCTCGCTTAGAGAGGGCGCTTGTATAGTTGTTCGGTATGAGGCGAATCCCGCGTTCGGTTCCCTGGTGTACTTTGTTCAAACTGATTTCGTACCATCGTAGAACTTGCTCTAATTTGGTGTTGCCTGTCCCGTAATTGTTTACTGACCTCATTTGTGTCGTCTATTTTTTGACGCTCCTATTTTATAAGTGCGTTTGTTTGTATTACTTAATTCTAGAGTCGATTTTTCCGTTATTAGTTATGAAAGACAACTCTCTCACTCCGTTTCGCTATATGCGAGTTTATCGACTGAGAAAAGGGAAGATTTTTTTTTAATTTATTTGTTAATTATTAAATTTAATTTATTTATTTAATTTATTTAATCCTCACCCCCTTTTTAAATTTAATTTAAAATCTCCCATCATTTTAATTTGCATGTCCCCTATATTATTCAAACGCATATTACTAATTGTGTTTGAATTTTTAAATCTTTTCGTCAATCGAAAAGCGCTCGATTGTGAAATGCATACGATGCATTCCTCACCATTGTAAAATAAGTACGAAACCAGCACGAAGCTACATACGCAAAACCTCAAATCACGATACACTTTTGATCCTTTAAAACGATTAAAGGAAGACAACAAGTCAATCTTTGACTCGGTCTTGCGACGAAACTCCTTGCTCCTCAGGATCTATCTGCCGCGACGCTCCGTGCTCTGCAGATTAATAAATAATTATCAAAATTAATTAAAATAAATACATTGTAAATTTTCTAACTATCGTTACAATCCGTCTAAACATTAATAGAAATCTAAAATTTATAACCAGTATTTAAAGTGAATAATAGTACATTTCGACACGGGGGCGGAAGAGGATTATTTCACTCACGAGACGTTTTTCGGCCGAGCGAAGCGAGGTCGAAAATTCGAGTGAGGGAAAAATCCTCTTACGCCCTAGTCTCGAACCGTATTTTTCATCACGAGAGCCGTAAAGTCGCATCAAACATGCGATTTTGTGGTTAGAGTGACGAAAAGAAATTTTTATCAAGTTAAAGAAGTAATTTAACCTACCAGGCGACTATACGTGATGAAGAGGTGGCTTATGCGCGGTGCAATGACAGGCGTGACTCAGCCCTCGCACAGAGGTTATATTAGCGCGCTACCTCTTCATCTGGCATAGTACTCTATTACGTAAATGTTGGATTTGGACTCTGTTTCCTTTCGCAACAGCTGAATTTTGTCCTTCTTGACTTTCCCCCTTGTTGTATAATGTTTGAATTTCGGAACTCTCTTGGTATTTTAAATTATAGATTTAGTTAGTAGATAATCTCCAACTTAATGATATTGTTAGACGTCTAATTAAAATTTTGACTTTTTGACGCACAATGATGAGTGAGGATAGTGGAAATTAAAGAAAAAGTGAGTTTTCCGCGTGTTCTTTTTTTTCTCTCTAGTACTTTTGTTTGAAATTTTTACATATATATTAAACTCTATTTAATTATCCCATAAAATTTGTTTTTCCAATGTTCTAAGTTATGCTTATTTTAAGTTTGAACCATGTTTTAATTTATAAGCCTCATGGGTAAGAATTTTAAATTTGTCATTGTAGAAATTGTGAGTAACCGCAGTGTTTTTTTAGATTTCATTAAAGAATATTTTATATTATTTTGTTCAGCATGAGTAGTTATGGACCACTATGGCCCGTCGTAACAAACTTCCAACACCTACCCACTCCCCGCCACTGTCGGAGGTGTCGAGGTTGTGATACACGTCGCAGTGAGTCAAACGCACTCTCGCTCTCTCTCTCTCTCTCTCTCTCTCTCTCTCTCTCTCACTTAGAATATATATACAGAGTGTTCAAGAAGTCCTGGACCGGTTGAATATTTACAAAGCAAGCGTCGCACAGAAAAATGACCAGCATAAAAGTTGTAGCAAATGTTCCTGGATATTAAACGGTGGTCTTGGCTGTGATCTTCACCTTGACGTTGAAGGTCAAGTCGATTTTTTCAAATGGGAACACATATTTTTGACCCCGGAAATGAATAGAGCGGAAAATTTTACGTTCAGATATGGACCATTTTAAAAATTAGGCCTCAGAAGGATAAACGATAATGAAGGCAAGGTCAAGTACTGGTCGGCCTGATGCCTTGAAAAGTAAGCTTCACACAGTAGAATGGCCAAGACAAAAGTTGTAGGAAATGCTCCTGGCTATCAAACTGTGGTCTTGGCTGTGACTTTCACCTTGATCTGGAATGTCATTTGAACGTAAAATTTTCCTCTCTATTCATTTCCGGAGTCAAAAATATGCGTTCCCATTTGAAAAAATCGACTCGATCTTCAAATGACCTACAAGGTAACGGAGAAGGTCACAGCCAAGACCACTATTTGATAGCCAGGAACATTTCCTACAACTTTTATGTTGGTCATTTTTCTGTGCGACGCTTCTTTTGTAAATTATTTGACCGTTCCGGAACTTTTTGAACACCCTGTATATATATAATTATAATTTAAAAAATCAAGATTTTCAAAAAATCAGGTGAAGTAGAATAAGAAAAAAAGTTTTTACGTATTAATATAATATTAAATTAATTATCAATACAAACTTATTAGAAAAACCAGCAATTATATGTTTAAAATTAAAAAACTATAGTAGAGAATTATACGCTCGAAACGAGTGTCGCTCATGCGATCGCTATACTTTAAAATTTTTTTCACAAACTCCGATTTGCCACACCCTGTCGGGCCGACGCACATAGACGTCCACGGATGCTTCCACCGTGTATCCATGACGTTTACTGAGAGGGCCCCCTCTCATACCGCAGTACCTCTGCCCGAGGTGCTAAATACGACGGTGGGGATCCCTGCGCCCGCTCACGATAGCTAATTTCTCTCTACTCATCGCAGATCAGCGCTTCTCATTCACGGCTCGCGAAAGCGCACGGATGAGCTGATTCGCGCAGCCGCCGCTAGCGAGCGCTGTTGATACGCGGTCGCGACTCTGTCAGCGCATGCATCATGCGTCTGATTCGCGGCCCGCGAAAACGCACGGATGAGCTGGTTCGATCAGCCGTCGCTAGCAAGCGCTGCTTATACGCGGTCACGACTCTATCAGTGCATGCATCATGCATAGAGCTCGTTCCTTCCCACTCCGTTCCTGTGACTAATCAGGATATAGTAGTGTTTCGATCTTATAGCCGTACGGATAGCTCTCCCTCAGACCCCCGAAACGTCTTTTGCTGTAGACAGGTCGACAAGTTTTTGTCTCATTTTGCGATATAACTTCGTGAAAATCCGTACGTCTGATGGCCAAAAAGTCTAAAAAACTTCACTTCTATCGCCTTTTGCCATTTCACAAATACTCTCAAAATTCACTTTTTGACTGTTTGAATAGTTTAGTCTGATTCTTTGCACACACATTCCTCGCGATCGTCAGGCTTTCTATACTTAGTTCTATAGTTTCTTGACTGTTAAACTTTGCCCCCCCCCCCCTGATACAAATGCCGTGATGTATGTGTAGCACCCGCGCTCCCCACTTCCACCAACGTTCAAGCGCGAGGTCCACAAGCGGCCTATAGAGGACGCCGGGAAAGAAAACAGCGGTCTGTGCCGCGAATTATTTTAAAGTGCTTCCGTCTGTGCCGCGAAATATTTGAATGCGCTTTCGTCTCTCTCGCTATCACAACTCTGCCAGCTGTATCACATAACGGACGCTCTCCACTAATCAAACTAAAACAACGCATCATCTACACAGCTCGGGCAGAGCCTTTATCAATCCTTAACATTAGCACACGAATCTTGTTTTGTTTAGTTAATAAATTCTGTTACTTATTATATTCGTGTTGTATTTGCTGCGTTTCCCAATTCACCTTTCAGCGTCTATGGCACCGGAGACTTTCTGCAGCGCAGGAGCAAGCGGCATAACACGATATATGTACCTGCATCCTTCTCTGACAGCTCGTTGATGAGCTCACCCAGCATTGCACCGATCGGTAAATCACGTCTATCTAATTCGGTTAAATATCAAGCAGTTTTAGCCGTCTTGAGCGGTCGTGAAAGTTGCAACAACGGCACTAGTGGTCGGTGATGGCCTGACTGGTGCGATAGTGCACCGCCATCCGATATAGAGAGTCTCGTCGTTGACTGGCCAAAGATCCGTCACCTCGATTTCGGCACTGGTAAGTAACTCCATTAATCTTTGCGGCTACGTAATCACCTCAGTTTTTGGTATATTTTCGCGCTGCGCAATCTTTCCTCACAGCGAGTTCAGGCATAGCTTTGTCACGGATCATAGACCAGCATTGATACATACTTCATCTCTATTCAAACTTATACCCTGGTATTGTTCGAGTAATTTCACGCATTCGTCTTTAGCCTCGTCTGCCATGCAGTCAGGCGGGTATTCAGATGCCAGTATTTTTTTCTTAAAAAACTCGTCGACGTAGTTTGAAAATATCCCACCGCTGCGAGTTTCTGTACTATATTGCGTCATCTCATACTGCCATATTTCATACACGCCTACAACAGTATGTAACGTTATAACCTTCCCCTCGGATGCTCAAGTAAAACCAAGGTTCTTGGGGAACTAGTGAATAAATAACAACAGATAAAGATTCAACGAGTAGTTATTATCGGCGATTCTCAATTTGTCTTCTACATTTATACGTTTTACATGCGACCGCGGCGAGATATTAAAGCGCGACCAAGCTACACATACTTGTGCGAGGCTTCTGTAGTCGAATATTCACAAATCCTGTTAGTTACTGACTCTATGCGGATTCGGACTCCGGTGGTTCTAAATAGTGTACTGGCGGAAACGCGAAGTTTCTACGATGATTATTTATTTATCTTGGTAATGCTCAGTTACCGACCTTTCGCAAAAACTCGTATACAATGCCTAATCGTAGGCGAAATCGGATCCGTATCGCGGGCTGCTTCTAGATTTGTACGGAGGAGCGCCTCACGTGCCGATTACCGACTCTAGTCCCTTTTACCCTGGAGCACCAGAGGTAGAAGGGGCGAGTTTATCACGTCCGCCATTGCGCACTACCTGGAGCGCCAGTATATAGCCCAATGACTAGTGATACAAATGGGGTTGGCTCATATTACCTCATGATCCGTTTAAGTCAAGGAGCACCTTAGACTTAAAATGAACGATGGGTTCCGTCGATACGTCGTCACCAGGAGTGCCTGGGTGACGACTTAGCGGGGAGCATACATGTATTTCGTTCGGGTCTCTCAAATCGGCTACTGTAACACCAGATAGACTATTTGATTAGCCCTTAGAGTTTCAGGCATGAAGGAGCTCATTGCACGCCTGAAGCACCAGGCGAATACTGCCGTTTTGAGAGCTTACGCCGTGTTATATAGGCTCTTAAATCGGCGGCCATCGTTAGCGGCGTGACGTCACCAGCATTGCTAGGCAACGCTGGTTCCACTATGCGCACGAATTCGCTCGCGCTCTCAGTGGGTCCTACTTTGATTGGTAGGTTTTGGCGACTGCGCGCGAACATGTAAGCGTGCCGTCGTAAGTATAACCTATAGCTTTTTTAATTTCTTCGGACACCCATGTTCCTCGCAGAATTCAATCTTGTGCATTTTCGTGAGGGCAATCATCTTGCAGCATTTCTTCGCAACATGAACGGCACAGTGGAAACAACAATTTACCATGCATTCTAACAGGCATAACTGGATGATATACATTTCTCGGCGGCAGCGCGTCGCCCATGATGAAGCCAAAAACATTAGACACGTCATTGGCCCTACCCTCGATTGTTTTCACATTCTTGTGCACCACTGTACAGTTGCGGATGACCAACTAGGTATTTTCCACTCTTAAAAATCTAAGGGTATAGTGAACATACGTCCACGTATTTTATTTTTTCATCAACGCTGCATTCGTACGCTTTAACAGTATTCCCTGTGCGACCTCCAAAAAATGCTTCGCAGGGATCCAAGGATTTTCTGTACACGAGGTCAATATTATTTTCAAGAAAATACCTCATTTCCTCGTTGCGTGCCAATTCTTGATCGTACGTGCACTCCCATATTTCCATCAGCTGATAATTGTTTGCAATAATTTTTTCGGAAGTAGCACAAGTTTTCTCGTACCTATCGTCCATCGAGACATCATCAATCAAGATATCGTCTCGATTACTCTGTAGCGGCGAGGGCAGCCGTGCCAATAGCAACCGTGAAATTGAAGAACGATTCCTCTATGATTTTCGTCTGCCTCAGCAGGACAGAACCCGTCTACAAAAATATTCTCGAGTAATCTTCTCTCGCGGCTGTATCCTGTGTGTTCCACTCTGTGATTTAACCCTCTTTGTTCCATCCAGTACAACCAATGGATCGCTTTGATGGATTGATTATCGGCTCTTCTATAGCCACCAATGGGCACACGCATACACGTAGAAGCTATTGTCATACACTCGTCGAATGGATCCACTGCGAATTGCATAAATGTCGCTCGAAAAGCTAAACAGGCTAATCGAAGTATTTTGACATCCTGCTTACAGTATTTAATTATCTCATTCTGGAAATCGAACACATATTCGCTATTTGCTTGTTCTTTGTACCATTCTAAAATAATCTCTTGGTCTTTGCCAGTCATAGAGTCATGAGCGTACATATTTATAGGTGGTAGTGGTTCGATGTAAAATTGATTTTCTGAAGTATTGAATAAATGAGGGAAAGTACCTTTTACGATTTCTGAAAGTCGTTAAACTTTTGGTAAACTACTTAAAGGCATGTGAAAGTAATTCAGGCTGTCGATAAACTTTATATTTAAATATTCCAACAAAATAATATGTGAACCGTTTAAAATTACCTGCTATTTTTCGCGGTCACTCTGTTTCTCGACCAAATATTTAAAAATAAATCGGCTGTCGAATCCTTGAGAATTGTGTGTGATACATATCGTCTTCTTAAAATTTTTACGTTTAGCTAGAGCTAAATCAATCAATTCTTTTACCGGGTTGATATTAAACACGTACTCTCTAATACCACAGTATTCACATCTGTTGGAATTATCTACATCGTCGAGACACAGAGTGCAAACTTGCAGTACTACACATAAATTTGGAACGTGTATTTTTTTCTCCTCGTCGCCAAGTACGGATACGGATTGCTGCGTCTCAAATTCGTAAAATAACAATAATACATTTTGTTTCTGTGTACTATCTTTGATCGGTTGCACGAAACAAAAATTACCCACTGGTAGCCACTCGTTACAAATATTACAAAATGACACACCGCAGATATGATCTTCTCCACCATTATTCATTCGCACGGTTTTGCAACAAACTGGACAAATTTTGATCTCGTGACATAAAGATAACGATTTTTTAACTGATTTTTTTTTCTTAAATGATTTTCATAGTATTCATTGCCAAAAAAGTTCCGATTACAATTTTCACATTTTTTCAGATAATTAGATTTATCGCACTGTGGGGGTTCGAGGCATTTTTAACATCTGTTGAAACATCTGTGACTCTCGACGTTATTATAAATTTTGTTCAATTTATAAAAAGCACGGTATGCAAAATCTTTTACTTCCAGCTGCACCCACTAAGTTAAGTATCGGTTGATAATGTCTAGTAGTCTCGTAGTACATAATTCGTAGTATGTGCAAAACGTTTTTATAAGTATCAATTACATATCTCGTCGAAAATAGGTGCATCCGAGGGACCAAAATTTCTAAAAGAATACACAACTATAGTTATACCTTTCTGAGTGAGAGACATCTGTCCACAGACAGATTTGCAGGGACATTGACTTGCGTCAAACTAATAAGGTCTTGATTCCAATAGTTGTGCAAAACACCCGAGTGCAATTGTCCTCTAATTGCATGAGCACAAGCAGTAGCTAGAGACAGCGGTAGACACAAACCATCATCGTTTCTTATAGATAAAATCGATCGTTTTTGCACGGATTCTTCAGTTAAATACCCATGACCTGCTATATTATTTATAACAGCACATTTAATCAACAATATATCATCAATATCGAAATCGGCTGCACTTTGCGTTGTACTGAAAAACATATTCCACAACTCACCGACGTCGAAATTTTGAATAGGTCTAAATGACATGCATAAGTGTCCATAATTATATCTTTCAGATTGAGTAGTTATACCTATAAAATCTGTAGGCTCACGGTTACGACAAAGATTTTCGTGCAGATCAGACAGAGCGCTCTCCAACCACTCGTAAATATTAGTATTATTGGGCGGTGGTCTAGATATTCGACCTTTGAATTCGAGCCCTTCTACACTGAATCGTCGATAGTATCGTGAAGAGCCACTCTCGAGGCCACTACACCATCCAGCTGAGGTATCTCGCACTGCATGATCACTTGATTGCCTTCTGTATCAGCGCGCATTTCCCTAACACCAAAACGTATTTTATGTAAATCGATATATAGCTTTCCGTTTTTCCTTTCACACACACATATAAAAAAGAGTACTCACTATGTTAGATGCAGGATTGGCTTGAAGTTTACGTCTTGTTATCACATTCACCACAAGATCGAGAATTTGTTTATTCATAAAAAGACCGACTTGACACATATTTATTTAGGTGACTCTACTATGAATTTGATTGACATGAAATAAGATTTTAAATATTTGCCTTGAAGAGGCACGTAATACGCCTTACAATATTTTGAGTCGCTTGGCTCACCAAATTTTGCGTTGCTTCACCTCAAATCTCGAGCATACGGATGCGTGCGCGAGAAATTAATAAACAAAAAAGATAACTACAAACGCGCGAGGACGAAGGCACTCTAGCGCGGAGTTAAAGCCCCAAAATAGGCACAAAATTATAAATTAAATTTAAATAAAAACTGTAAGACCGCGTAAGACAAAACCTATCCTTATGTAGCTCCTCCTCGTATCGAAACGATTTTAATCAGTCATCGGGCCTGGAAAAGCGAGGCAGTTATTTTAAAATATTCAAAATATAATTTAATAATTTGTAAATTCAAACGAACGAGCGCTGCCAATAAAAAGGCACGGGCGCTATCACTGTTCGCGAAACAAACTTTTACGCGGATCTTAAAATCGCAACTACCCGGCGCGGAAGTGGTCTTGCTGGAGATGCGTCCAGTTGAGCAGCCAGGAGAGAAGTCGCCGAGGTAAGCATCGCCGAGTCCGTCGAGGCCCGCGGCATCCTT
>UELV01100514.1:0-16894 GCA_900490015.1 Megastigmus stigmatizans
CACCCCCACGACCCCCTCACTTCGTACAATAGGATAACGTTTACACTCCCCCGCCCTCAATTGATAGCTACTACTAGAGTGTGTATAATTTTTGCGATGTGTCTTTGTTTTTTTTCCTTAGATTTTATTGCAAGTTGCCTACGTACGTATTATTACTTATTTATATGCTCTTGTAATTGTTTAATTCAAGAAACCGATATGCACACACATCCTATACTACTCTATATTATACTCTAATTCTTTTTGCAGAATGTAATGCACGTTTCGTCGCTTCGTCATGACGAAGCGACGAAACGTTCGATACGATAGAACGTCGACCTCCTGGGCATCCGACTAATTTTTAGTAATACGAAAACTTATAACATAATCTAACTGCTAACTATTGTAGTCATGCCATTGACAATAACCATATTTGTTTAAATTTTTCTAATCACACTATTAAGCGAGAAAAAGATCTCGCAACTCTAGAACTTCGCAACAGCGTATCAATTAATGGTCAGATTAGTTTCGTGTTTCTTGATTACGCATCTACTACCGTCGGTGTAATTTGGATTGATAACAAAATAGAGGAAATATGACTGTAGGCGACAAGTCCAGGAGGCGACGGGGAGAAAGAGAGAAGGGGGAGTTTATTATTATAAAGAATTAAAAGCAAAAGCCAAAAAAGAAAATGAAAGGAAGAAAGAAATAAATAAGAAAATCAAGTATTAAAGTAAAAAATGAGCGTGAAAGAGGTGAAGGTGGTCGCGCCGAGAGAGAGAGAGGTATCACCCTGGGCTTGTTTTTTTCTGTTACGGTGTTCGCAGCGCCGATGGCAACTACGAGGTGACGCTGATGACCAAGGCAACCGTCTACTATTCGGGATTGGTCGTCTGGCAGCCGCCGGCAGTTTATAAGTCCTCCTGCTCCATCGACGTTGAGTTCTTTCCCTACGACGTACAGACCTGCGTTTTGAAGTTAGGCTCCTGGACCTATGACGGCTTCAAGGTGCCGAGAGAATGACCCGAGAGAGACGATTTTCTTCTTTTTTTTTTTTCTTTTTGTGATTGCAAAGCAGAGAATCATTAAGACGTTGTTTAATCGTTTAAACGTTGTTTTTTTCTCTAACTCTTTTGTTTGTTGTTTTTCAGTTGTTTCTGTTTCTGTTTCTGTCCGATCTCTAGGAGTTTGGACGTGATGAACGTATTTTTTACGTATGCCGGGTATTGTTGTTCTGGCCTTGCCACGTTCTTTTCTTTTTGTACACGATTTTCTGTTAATTGAGGCTACTTACCTATGATATTCGTTACTGCTTAGGGGCCATAATCAACTTCAATCGCTTATTTCTACAACCTACTTCTTTCGTTACAATCTCCTTTCTGAATTTAATCAATAGATAACTTCTTTATTTTTTCGTTACTATTAATCACGGCTCTTAAAACACGATAAGTAAAGTATTTTCAATAGTGGCAACAAAAAAACAATCCTTATCATCTTTGCGTATCTCGGTTCAGTTATTAAATTAATGTTCTTGGTGTTTTTAGTAGTATAAAACAATATTTGAAAAAATAATTCATAATGAGTAAAGTAATGCATGCAACATGGTTGAATTTAAATTGTTAGGAAATAATCAAACGCATATCACAGGTAAATAGCCTTAAATGTTTGTGATAAAAATCTAGAAATAATGTTTCGAGTAATGAATTGAATATATTACTATAACCGTATTTCTATCACTCTCTCTCGTTGGTTTGATATATATATAAATATATAACGATTGATTTGGCTCGCTCGTTCGTTCGTTCGTGAGATGCGCTGTTGAACGTCTTATTATACATGCATACACATATTTATATTATATATTCATGCATTCCTGTTTACCTTTTGTAATGACAGTGTTTTTTTTCTTATACGTTGACGTTCATCGTTCGTGCATCGTTCTTTGTTTCCACTTCTATTGTAATCGTCTATATTTATATATACATATTACATATATATACATATTTGTTTCAAGAATTTTTTCAATTGACTAAGCAATAAATAATGAAAAAGTTTAGTTATAAAAAAAAAGGAGTCGAGTAAACGAGGGAATTATAAGTTGTCCTAGTCCCTCGCGCCAATTAAAGATTTCACAAACGCGCTCGAGATCGTTTTTAATTGACTCGACATTAGGTATATTGTGATTTGTTCTATTTTTTTCCATTGACACGTTTATTATACACAATTAAATACAAGTCAATGTTTATATAGATTGATCAATTGTTTTATCTTTATTTACAGTCTAAAAACATGTTTTGAGATGATGCTTGACTTTTATACATATATATATACATTATTATACAACGCAAAACAAGCGTTGACTTGTTCTTTTTTAAATTTCCAATTGGCCGTGTTTAAGACGATAACAGTAGATTATTTGCTGCTGCGTTTGATTGCACTCGAGAACTACTCCAAAGTTCTTCTTAATTTGTTTTATTTTGCTGGTATTTTTTGTCATATTGTAGTAACGACTTTTATTACGTACATATTTAAATGTCAATTTTTGAGAAATGTACTGTTTACTGTTATTATAATGGAATTAGATCTTGACTAATTTAGAGAATTTGCGACGATGTAACGATGAGGTGATGATATAAGAATATCATACGATAACTTGCACACGATTTATCGAGAAACAAAATATAATAATATAATATGCTGCTTTTATGCTACATAGTATTACACCTGCAGCTGCTTGAGAAAATTTGTATGTGTGTATGTACATACATAGCATAGTCCATTTGCCTTGATCATGCAAATATAATTTGTTTATTTGTTACTTGAGATCGTCCGTTCAAAAATACAATTACAATTTTCTTTTTATTTAATCTAAGTATAAAGAGGCATGCCCGTGGACTTATAATTTTTATTCGTCATTTTTCTCTTGATGTCTACATAGTACTAGCATCGATGAGAAAGCAACTTAAATAAAATTTCTGTACTTAGTGATTTTTATTTTACTTTACTATAAAAATGTGACCTAAAAAACATTTAAAACACTAAGGATATCGTATACTCGACTAGTTTCTTGGCATAATAATAGTAATCTTTGTTTTTGGCATACAAAGCTAACAAAAATTGATTGAACACTTTCTCGAATTTGCTACATATTATGCTTCACTTAAAAAATTTGAAAAACTCGTCAATTATTCGATTCATGGGTTATGCAACGATCTCGTGCATAATACTAACTAGCATTCAAATAAACAATATTTCGAAAAAATTTTCTGAATTTAAATGAATCCCTGGTATACCATATCTTTAAATAAACAAATAATAAAAGAAACAGTTAAAGACACTACTTAAAATATACGAAAGTATTCGTAGAAAGTATTTTTGAACTTTTTGTTGATGCACGCAGAAAACCAAACTTCATCTTTCATCATCTGCAAAAGAAAAAAAGGAAACAGTAGCCTGACGATACTTAATTTTCGTCACTGAAAACTCGCTGGACGAGCGATTTTGCACTCGCGCCATGAACAAACAAATCCTCTTCCCTAGTTTTTATGAGGTTCAAGATACACGATACGTTAAACTTAACTCGGGGTAGCTTTAGCTTTCCGTATGGGCAAATATTTGCTGAACCGATAAAACCTAAAACTCTTATAAATTGTGATGAACCAAAATTGTTTGCCCGTTTTCAAGAAAAACCTTGCGATAATTCATTTTCAACTCAAACTTTCAATGACTAAAGAACGCGCAGGGACAAGTCATTTTTGTTCATGCAGATGAAATTATCCCGTTTGAAATTCGAACGCGTTCCACACGCACACATACACACACAATATCCACAGTCAGACGTGTATATGTATAACATACAGCAGAAATAACGAAGTAACGTCCCGAACGAAATGCTACTTTAATGGAATACTGCGGTTTGTAGCCGGACGTCCGCCGCGACTCACGGACACGGGATTCCGTACATTTCAACCGCAAACTGAAATTAGCGGCGTAACGTTTTCGATTATAATCTCGGGTTATCCAGTGATCGACGCGTGGCTTCCCTTCAATTCTTCTTCGCCTGGGTTATACGCGAAAACTATTTTCAATCGCGACAGTAGGCAACGAAAGCCTGTTGTCATCAGACTTTTTGGTCAGTGCAGATACATACATATAGTATAATAATGTATCCAGCTTTGTCAAAGTTTGATCATTCGTGCAATAGTTGTCGCGCGTGCGTCGAGACAATGGAAACTTTTTAATTAATTAAAAGTTGAGTTTTGATTTTAGCCATTATTGTGAGTATGTCACAAAATTGAAAAAGCATATCTCGTTTGCGAAATATAACGGCATTGTTACTTAGGCTTATTTTCTGCTACATTCATTTTCAAATTAATTTGAAATTTCTAATTGAATTAAGCGCGGATTAACAAAGGACTTTCTTTTGTGATCGTAAAATGAATTCTATATTGTGTAAATTTTGCACAATTGAATATAATAGCAAACTTTTAATGAAAAAAAATGACAGCACACGAAAAATCTAAACTACCAATCCTAGAATATCGAGAATAAACTTTGTTTTATCAACTTTTTAACGTTTGGAATTGTTCGTAAATAGACATCTCATGGATCAATTGAAACGGTTTTTGCTGCTATCCGAGACTCGCTTTACTTATATACGGTAAATTGATACATTGCTGTGCTGGCAAAAATACGAAGTGTATTTCTACTGCTGTATTTGATTTCCTGGTAATCTCAAACAATTCGGACTCTTATAAACGTATACGAATAGAGAAATCGTGTAAAAAAAAACATTAAAGGATATTGCTAATTCGAAAGCCTAAAAATTTTATTCAACTCAATAACTACAGGTATAGAACGAAAGAGTTTCATAAAAAAATTTGACCTATTCACGATCTCGTTGGGGTATTTCTTTTCAATCGCCATATTGCCCTCGCGGAATTCGACAATCCAACAGTTGCTTCACTTCTAAGCTCGCATAATGGCATGCCTGCAGCGCGCAACTAATACAATTTTCATCGGTGCGTCGAGGCGGCAAAAATTCGCTGCGATAAACAGCAGCGATTGAGGCGGCGGTGGCGGCGGCGGTGGCAGCGGCACATGTCTCTCCGCTTTAATTAACGGCACAGCTGCAGCTCCGTCGTCGCATGCAGCGACAGAGCGAGAGAGACTCGACTGATCGAACGTTTAATTAACTCGAGCAATGCATCTCTAAGGTGAGGCACGAGGAGGGAAAATAGGTTATACCGCAAGCGTATATACTAGTAGTGCGTCTTGGCCTTTGAGCCGGTCTCCGCTGCTGCTCTCCGCGAAATACGTGCTTTGCATGCGAACCGAGTCAAGGCGGCACCCGCGTATATTTCACGCGGATAAGCTCGTAGAGCTCGCTCGCGCGCCGATGTCTGCAATAGTTGCTCGCGCCCGTAGCTGGCACACGTTGGCTTTTAAACGGTTTCACACGCCGCAGTCTTCGCGTGCGTTGGCGAGTAAGTTGAATTTAGAGGTGACGCGCGCGCCGAAGCTGTCGGAGTTTCCACCCTGCGATTTGCCGCGTGAGATCGAGATGCGAAATTACGATGTTTACCGAGGAATTGCACGCGCTCGGTGCACGAGTTTGGAAGCGGGCTTCTTTAATCGTTAATTATGTGCGCAACGCCCGCGAATACTGCGCAAGTGCTTCCAAAACTGTATATAAGGATTCAGCGTTCTTTGAATTGCTCGATAAGTTTCTTACTAAGTTTGATACGTGCACTTTTCCTCGAGCTTATATTGCGAGGTGTTTTTGAAGGATGGGTAACTATGGATTTTCAATAATGTGTGCTGTGGAAATTTCTGAAGACATTGCGGATATGATATCTAAAAAATATTTCCAAGTAACAATCATTTATAAACTATAACAGCGCTGTGATTCGTTAGAATCTTACAATTATATGCTTGCAGTTGGAATATTGATACTTTGAACAATTCAAAACTTAAACTTTAACTAAATTTGTTTAATGACTACATTATCCGTAAAGAGCAATATTCGTCACGGAAATCCACGTTTATTTTATGAGCAGATTTGTACTTAGGAATACAATCTGCTAGTTTACTGTTCCCGTCAGTTTACAATTACGAGTAAATTACGATTCGTGTAAATGTCAGTAGAAACAGACGGGTTACTCAGACCACGATATAGCTTGTTTACGCTTACTGAACTGGTACTTGACGGTCTATATATTCTGTATTTACGTACGTATCTGTACAATACACGTGTGCGATCTCCACATATTCTCCAATAATCGAAGAAATTAAATTCCATTACTTTTCATGCCAACGCTAATCATGATTTACTTATATAATCGAGCGATAATAATATATTATTTCGATTTACAGTCTCTCATTTGTTACAACAGCGCCATTAAATATATTGGAATGTAACTCTAAAGAAAATCGTGTCTTTAAACTTTTTTTATAAATAGGTAGCTTTCTACTTGGACGGAGCTAAAATGTAACTGTATCCTGAAAAGATTAGCCATAATTCAGCCTTCGAGAAATAAAACGCAACTCATGCGAAGTCGAATTCTATTTCTAGTCCATGCACCGCAAGAAATTCACAGTGCAATGGCTTGTGAATAAAGTGTGCCTTTGATCGATGCACCTAATAATTTTCAAAATAATCTTATATGTAAAATAATTACTTCACTCAAGATTAAATCTCAAACCTGCACTTTAACGGCAAATCATTCGCTTGAGAGAGCCCCTTCATAATAATCTAATAAGCGAAAACTTAAATCAGGAAATTCGTAAGCAAAGTAATATGGTTAAGAGGCGCTTTCCACAATCGTGTCGAGCAAGAATAATAATAATTTCCCTGAGAATGGAAGAAAAATTCTTTATTCTTCCACTTAGTCGCTGAACACCAAGCTCGTTAATGTTCGCCCTCCAGAACTCATTAAACCTCCCAAGAGTCCTGTTCAGCTTTACGTTCGTCCTTTTAAAACCTCGACCCTGAAAACACGCGCGCGCTTAGCTACCGAAAAGAGGGTCGCAATGATCGTAAAAAGCTACTGGCAGTAAAAAAAGAGAAAAGAAGAAAGGAATCCCAATGAAGAGGAGGAAACCTCCCGACGCCTACAGCTACGAAAGACAGACTTTTCCTTTAGCTCCTACTCTCATGTTATTATACGAAAACCTCCATGTATCCCTCTTCGCAATGCTGATTTCCTCCTACTGCTGAAACTAAAGAGGAACTAGCAAAGAAAAAATTCAGGCGAGTCGGTCGCGCATTTAAAAATTACCTCATGCCTTTATCGAACTCCGCGGCGCAGAGAAGCTTCGAGGAGTAATCCACGCGATGTGAGTGAAGGAAGAATTGTCGAGACTCCCCAAGTAATTAGAGTTTCATCGCCGTTTAACCCCGTCTGGAGTATATAAGACTCCGGAGAGATATTTCCGCGTGCTATTAGGCCTCGGTGTGGCTTGCCCAAAACTTGGAATATCCTTTGCGAGCTCGCAGACACTGCCATTTATAGAGTCAATAAAGCCACTCTTGTTTACTCGCTCCTCGCACTTTCGCTCGAGATAATTAATCTTTTATGCTCTGATAGTTGCACGACCGACACCTTTTTCTTTCGAGGGCCCAAAACTACTCTCCTATCTCTCTTATATGCATCAAAACGAAATTTGGGCTGTTTGCTCTTACGGTATCCTGTTGACTTCGGTTTAAACGACAGTTGCACATATAATATGTGACTCATCCCATCTCATTGTATTTTCTGTTCACATATTATTTTACCTCCGTGTGTAGAAGTTTACGAGGAGCGGCAGAAATTTAATTTTGAGGCTGCATTTTGTGGTGTAGTAATGCGAAAGGATAGACATAGGGTTGTGCAAAAATGCTTGCCGATGAGTTTTCAAAGGCATGAGTGCGCACGACAGCAGTTTTAGTATATAGTTGCGAGAGCTTTATTTCTTACACATAATACACTGACGCTAGAAACTTACTTTGTCTCGATCCCGGCGCCACTACACGTTTGCAGTACGCGCGGAGATCTGCATAAATTTAAATAACAGAGCGAGGATTAAAGTTTGATATTAAAATTTCTCATTATTTAAAGTCACGGTATTCTGCTTTTTTTTATAGACAAGCTAATGCATAATACCATTTTATCTATAACACAATTTTTATAGTTTTCTTCAAACTGAACGAAATATTTATGTGGACTTCCATACATGGAAATTAGATTGCAAATTACAATTTTTACTAAATACAGGTTTCATATATCTACAACAATAACAAAATTATTATTATAAAAATGGATAATACAGTTGCTAAAAGTATAACATCTCCCTGCGTAAGCACCGTAACTAATTTTTTAAAAACCTGCAATACACAACATTCATTAAAAAGATTAATTCCCCGGGTGAAATAAATAATTTATTATTTGTAATAAACTTACGTGAAGCGCGTTTAATTACTCAAATCTACGTCAAAGTATTGCATGCTGTGCAAACCAGAACATTTTTTAGCAAAAAGACTTATCAATAGATTTGAGTAGAAGTTAAATAGCGGCCATTTCTGCGAAAAACAATTCGATTTAAAATTAAACCCTTTTTCATTGTTATCGTCATCAGTGCCAAAGTACAGGCCTGATTAAAATACCGCTTGAAGCCTTTTTTTTTTCACGGGAGCGAACGGGTACGAGGTGAAGGCATGTAATTTGCAAGTTTAATGTTCTACGTACATAGGCCGAAGTGATTTCATAATCTCCTTTGGGTGTCTAGGCAAACTAGGTAGTTAGCATTAATGCATATTGCTTTCATATTATATATGTATCACATCAATCACCTCCGAAATATTTTTTCTTTCTAGAAAATTTTCGTTCATTAAAGAATATCGTGGCTACTTAATTTTACTATATTTATGTTCCAAAACTTCGCTTTTGCATATTTTTAATAAATCACATTAGGATAACTTTTATTTTAGACAATATAATACTAGTAAGACCAAAAATCTAAGATAGTCATTATTCAGATTTTAGATCGCATTTGCTGTATGTGATTACTCTAATGAGCATTTGACGTTAAATAATGTATTGGTATTGGTGCATTATTACAGGGGTTGAATACAGAATTATGATCTAGCGCTTAGCTATTGGTAATAATTAGCATAAATGTCGCTCTTTGGTTTAGAAAAAATGATCATAACTGCACAATTTTGATACAGGAAAAGAATAGAGTTACCAATTTAATTAATATTTTTAGAGGCAACAATGGTTAATTGATATAACGTGCAAAAATCAAAACTCATAAATTCTATTTTATACCCAATCATCGATATTTTGGACGGGGAATATTTGAACAAATTAACAAAGTCACAATTTTCATTATCAACTCATTATCAAGTCCATCTCTTAACCTATTAGTTTGTTAAATTAAATTAGTTCCTATAATCAAACTTCCTGTGCATCAATAATATCACTTTAAAATATAATAATTATGATTTATTAAAAAAAAGGCATTACACAGTGCTCAATTTTAACGAGAATACAGCTATCTGGTTAATGTTTTTTTGCTGGTAATATTTAAAATCTACCAGAACTTTAGGGCTTTAATCGCACCCAAGCAAATTAATGCTCACATTAATGACACACGTATTTCACGTTCGAACTTGTCAGTGTAAAACCGCAGAAATGATTTTAATAAAATATAATATTTCAATATTTTACGAGTAAAACATTTAATCGCATTTTTCTCTTCTCGAAAAGAACCTTTATGACCATAATTTAATTTTAATAAAACCCACGCTGGGGGTACTTAAATAAACTTTGCCAGGTTAATATCCTTCGGAATAGAGAGTAGAAAAAACAGAGCTCCGAAACCAAATGCCTGCTTCTAAATAGATAAAGAAACAAAGTTTATTTCTTTTACTTTACTTTGTTTCTGATTATTCATAAATTCGTGATGCGCAAACACCTGGTGAATTAACATTTATACAACATAAATATATACATTAACTAGAAGGTTTTATTGCACGTCGAATTTAAAACGATAATCCCTTTGACAATCGGAATGGTCTAAATGAGTAATATAACGTTATAATCGCGATGTCTATCAGAATAGAGTATTGCTCCTGACACTAAAGTATGATATTGTTTGGCATTTAATCTGAAACTTGAAATCTTAATTGTTTGAGGTTGAAGTGAACCATGTTGAATAACTTCTGCGAACTCAGATTAAGTCATAGTTACATTAAGAATCGCGAAATAATATATATTTTACATCTAACTGGTCCATTGAAATTATAGTAGGTTTAACAACTGAGTAATTTGAAGAGTAATTTGTATCATTTCAAGTAGTCAATATAAATTTGTTTGTTTGGCCATAAAACAATTTTTAAGGCTCATTATTGATTTGAAAATTGTATTTTTAGGTTTACAAAAACACAAATTTTAACTTTTAATTTTCATAAAAAATGATTTCAAATATAAGAGAGAAATATTTATTTATTAATGAAAAACTTGCGCTTTTTTGACAATGTTAAGATGCGTAAAAAATTAGTTATATCAAATGAAGCCGTTTTTCGTAATATATTGTTATGATATATTGCCTTACATAATATCCTCGCTCTAATGAAATTCCACCCACAGTGTTAGTACATGCACAAAACTCTCATGTAGGAGACTGATTTATAAGGGCAAATTATTTTATAATTAAAAAGTGTCCGCGAAACATATGTAACCTATTCAAATTCCTTAAATCTTAATAAAAGCGATGTACATATTTTAAAAAGATAAACATTACAATTTTGCATTTGCAAATCGCAATATGAGATTATTTTTGAAAGGCTATGTTTGCCATACTCTCATTTAGCATATTCACTAAATATAAGTACCGACTTTTAATGAACATCGTAAAAACTGTGCATATAACTTTGGTCAATATTGTTTCACTATATGTATAACCATATCGCTACATAGTACTCTGAAACAATGTTTGTAATATTCTGAAAATCTCGCAGCTTAAGGCTATTCGAGAAAAATGAATGTAAAACATCCATAGAGACTTTATGACGGCTGTATCGCTTAACAGCTCCATTCATAAGCTGCAAAATGAAAGTAGCTCATAATCGTGGGCATGTATTTGTGCTCTCGCGACGAATGGTTTTTCATATTTCGCAATTCAGTATAAATCTAAAAGTAGCGTGAAAAGATTTATTTTAGCGACTCATCCTATCCCAGATTGTTCATCTTTTTAGAAACTTTTTGAGGCTGGTTCTTCAATAGACTTTCCAAAGAGTTCTAGCAAACTTCCTTGCTGCTACAAAGTAGTCTTAGCTTCAGCTAATGAAAAGATGCCAATGTAAAAATCCAGTATACTCTCTTCTCTTTCACGCGATATTGTGCAGTCCTGGAGAAAAAGTGTACCCTTCGAAGCGTATCTTTAAAAGTACATTAGCATACACATTTTAAAATGACTTTGAAAACTTGCAATCATAGTCCTACGTGCTTATACATTAAACATAAACATGCTCATCTCAATATAAATAAAGGTAATATCCAGCTTCTGGCCATCGTAAAACAAAAGCTTGTACGTCGTGCAGTCAATCCCCATGCTCCTCGTAGCGCGGCCACTTTATCAATTCGAAGCAGCCGAGACTAACAAGCGACACCTTTAGTGCCGAGCAGCTCTCACAGCTCCAGCAGTAAATTTTTCCTCCGCGTATACACAGAAAAGAAGGCAAGCTTAGGAGAGATAGAGAGAGTCGGAGATGGCAAAGCATAGAGGCGGGCGTGTGCAGCAGCAGCAGCAGCAGTGGCAGCGGGACACTCTCGGCGCAAACGCGCGGCCGGGCGGCCGATGTAAAATCGTTATCGCGCGCGCCGAGTCACCAGCACCACCAGCAGCAGCAGTAGCGGCGGAGGAGGCAGTCAGGAAGGGACGCGCCGTCGAGGCAACTATTTCGGGAATTCCATTTATAGGGCCGGGCGTCGCCGCAGCAAAGCTCTATATCTCGTCCGCGAGCGCTCCGCGGATCCTATATATATATACACCTTTGCTTCTCTTCCGTCCGAATCGTTTTATCGGGGCTGATTCAAAGGGACGGAAACTGAGAGCTCCTCTCCGTCTATCTGCTCTCTCGGCTTCTCTATCAGGACAATTTTTATCTAGATCTCGTTACTGATGCGCATTCCTGACTTTCTAACCGTCATTTGTAATTGAAATTATATATGTTTAAGTAATTCATGAGAAAGCTGCCGTGTATCGTGACTTTGAATCCAACAAATGATCTCTCTATAACTTTTTTACTTGGTATATCGCTCTATACCACTCTACACCCGTCCGTGCGTGCCGAGGGCGTATAAGCTTTCGCGGCCGAGCGCAAACATCCGCGCGCTCTATACAGTAAAATGTAACGAGGCTCGCTGCACGAGCTGGGCGTGTGTATTACACTGCAGAAGACTATAGCAACAAGCAACGATCTGTTTGCTTTTACCAGGAGCTATATGAGTGTATCTTTGTCCGAAGAGAGAGAGAAAGAGAGAAAGAGAGAGAGAGAGAGAGAGAGTACGCGTGAAAATGGTTGAGAAGCACGTAGGATGAGCCTTGGTATATATACCAATGATACAAGCAAGTATAGAAGGCGACTACATATTGTCACTTAATTGGGAACAAATAATTAATGATCATCATGATACAAGACAAGCTTAAAGCATAGCCCAGTCGATAAAGGAAGAATCGTGTGATAATAAGTGACGATAAGCGTCGCGTATCCTGACAGCTCTGTTCCTGGCTGATCGACGCACCCCAACAATAATAAAAGCCTCACTGTTCTAGCCGAAGCTGCGCTGCATTGCGTCCCCGTACCTCATTGCGCTTTTCAAAGCCGCAGCGTTATCTGCACGACTTTGCATCTTCCACACCTATACATGTATATAAAACACAAGTCCTCTCCCTCTCTCTCTGTGTATGAGAGAGGGGCCGGGAGTCGACCCTTCCCAAATTTTCGTCGCTATTCCCTCTTTGTCTTCCTCTCTCCCTCTCTCTCTCTCTCTCTCTCTCTCTCTCTCTCTCTCTCTCTGTCTCTCTTTCTCTCTTTCTCTCTCCCTCTCTCACTCCCGCATCCGTTAGTTCGCGCGCGTCTCTCGGCTGTGCACGCGAGAGAAAGTGGGTCGCTCGATAATCGTCCGATCTGACATCGCTATTTTGGAGCGCGGAATTCATTAGCCCGATTCGTCTTGGCTCTCTCTCTCTCTCTCTCTCTCTCTCTCTCTCTCTCTCTCTCTCTTTGCCCGGTGGGATTCTTGAAATTTTGGAGAAAAAAAACAATACTGCGATACAGATACTGTCAAGAGAGAAGGATTTTGAAAAAGCCCTAACTTAGAAGTAGATGATTTGAAGGAAATCTTAAAAACGAACCTGCATTGTTTCCTTGGTTAATTGACGTATTGTATACCGACAGATAAATGAAAATAAAAACAGGGAATTTCTAAAATAAGAACCCATACTATAGATCACTTATACGCAATAAAAATGGCAAAAATTCAATCATTTATAGTCATATCGATTTTACTGGTACAAGAAAATAAAACACTTCAAGTACGAGTCTAAAGAACTTTATCTTTGACAATTGTCGACGTAGAAAATTTGCTGCCGCAATTTGGAATTTCTCTCTATTTCCAGAATGATTTCGGAATTGAATTTTCTTCTCTTCCTACCAATTTTATCCTCTATCATCATTGGAATCGCATAAAATATCTTTCATGATGCAATTTGGTTACAAAAATACATTTAAGAATCTCACCAGGGGTAAATTGTCACTTCGTAAAACCCTTTATTTCTTTCATCCATTTTGATGGGAAATATAAAATAAAAAACGACCGTTTGGTGATAAAATTCATTTTTTTCTAAACGAAGTGAATAAAATTGATACAGATATTTTCGTCGAAGTTAAAAATAGATATTTCGATTAATTGTCGATCAGCTGAAAAAACAACAATTTTACAAGTACAAGTAGTACAGTTCCAGATTGGGTTATTGTGTTATCCTCGTGATCTTCGTTTTTTCTATACAACTTTCAATTTCTAATTCTTTCAAAATATTGATTAATTGTAATTTTCCAACGAAAAGGAAAGATTTTAAGAGCTACGTTTATGACACATGCTATGGAATTCCTATGGAAGTTTTAAACTGGAATACAAATTCTCATGGTATCCACGCTCCCTTATTTAACCAGAAAAATCTAGAGATCAAACGAGGTGTATTCACTAGCATTAGTCCATTGCTTATTGCTCTGCATAATATTTCCATAGCAGACCTTTTTTTGTCCTGCATGTAAAGCTATTTATCCTTTCTTTCCTCCCCCCTTTAATAGCACTGGTTTCTTTGTGCTCTTTTACCCTGCTAGCGTCTGTTCTTCTTTCTTTCCTTCACTTGGCCGCGCCTTTGTGCCAGTCCCTTGGCTACTGGATTCCTCTCTTCATCTTCTCTCTCTCTCTCTCTCTCTCTCTCTCTCTCTCTCTCTGTGTCCTTTCCTCTTTGAATTTATTTTCTCTCGGTAGACACAGATCAGCAGCTTTATATTCCGAGGTAGCTCCATTATCTTAACTCCATCCGTCTGACTTTG
The DNA here is from genome assembly GCA_900490015.1 of Megastigmus stigmatizans. Classification (NCBI taxonomy): domain Eukaryota; kingdom Metazoa; phylum Arthropoda; class Insecta; order Hymenoptera; family Megastigmidae; genus Megastigmus; species Megastigmus stigmatizans. The sequence goes on from UELV01100514.1 coordinate 14,588, forward strand.
GCTGTTTCTGTTTCTGCGTTTGATGTCCTCGTCTTTTGACTAGTGCTTCCCGCAGTGATGATCCCTTGCAGCGAAGTTTTCTCTTTTTTATTTTATCAAGCCCGGAAAGTGATTTATTCGTTCTAGGGCCTTGCAGCCGAGTGCCACTATAAAGATTAACATTCTTGTATACTCAATCGCCTCGATACTTTATTAGCATCGTATTATTGAAAAAGTATATGTACACTTTTAGATACAAACTCATTTTTAAAGTGGAAATTTTTTGAAAACGGATAATAATTCATTCTATCGACCGTGAAAGGCCATAGTAGAAAATGTTCAATGCCTACGAATAAACAAGGAAAATAGTTCCCAACCTGAATTTAGACTGGAGATTTTTTAGCAACACGTGGCCGCAGGTGTTATCACGCAGAAGAATGACTTTACGCCTTCCGCGCATATCCACGAATATAATCCCTTCCTCACGATTTCGTCACTCTAACGATGTCATTGTCGTTTTATCGATTCAATGTAATGGTTTGTTATTCGACTCTGCTCGAGCTCGTAATAAACAATGCCCTTTATATTGCGTCGCACGCAAAGCTTTTTCAAGCGAATGCATAATGCCCTGGTGCTTTTCAATCGCTGTATTATATAGGATCAATAGACGATTTTCCGTGTCGCACAGATTGTCACAACGAGGACGTTGTGAATTATTTTGGTCATTCTTTTTCCAACGTAATCGTTGATTTTTAATGCCATTAAATCATTCGCATATATATTCATGCAAAGCAATTGAAATTAAAGGAGTCCACTTGTTCTCCTGATTCAACTATTATTATTGAATTATACTCTTAATTTTATTCCGGGCGAGCTTAGCTTCCCTCACAGATGATGCAGCTCGAGCAACTACCGCACTGTAATATATCAGTAAATACGTCAAACTGAAACAGAGAGAGAGAGAGAGAGGGAGGGAGAGAGAGAGAGAGAGAAGAGTCCAGTAAATCAGAGGACACACGCATAAAGTGCGTGATGGGGCTGTGTCGGTGGCTCGTACTAGGAGAGTCGAGGGAGGGAGGAGGGAGGAGAGATTCCAGAAAATGGGCCACGTTCGGCACGAATTCGCATAAATCGCCGATGGTAGTTTCCTGCGTCGTGGCGTCGGTGTCGGCGGCGACGTCGGCCGAGCTCTGCTCCCCGATGCAAAACATTCGACAGAAATATTCTATTCGATCGATCACCCTGGCGCGCTCGCAGGCTTTCGTCCGGCTTTTGCAACGTCCATCATGCACAATGCCCGGCTGACGCGAAACTGGTTAATAACAAAAAATCACTTCCCGTCCTAGGTCGCTTATTTTTTTTCATTTTTCCTCTCTCACCCGACACTCCCTCCTTCCCTCTCTCTCTTCTCTCTCTCTCTCTCTCTCTCGCTCTCTTCGCTTTTGTTGCCGTGACGAAAGGCTTGATTGTAGATTCTATGCTGAATAAGTATAAGAATGACTTTCCCTGCTTTGTGCATCCTTTTCGATTAGCAATAATGGAACAGTCAGAGAGTATTTTTGGATCAAAGTATCATAAAGCTACCTGGTTTGCACAAGTACTACTATAGTTGTGCCTCGGATGAACATTCTTTTTTGATCATTACTAGAAATCATTGTTTGTAAATAAAATTAAGTATTAGATATAAGGCTGTATGAGAGCAGAATTTGTTCAGTTCTTTTCCAATTATCATTTTAAAATTTGTAAAAGTCATTATTTATTATTTTCGAAAACCAATTTTTATGACTCGAGTACGTGATCGTTTAAACAAATCGTGTTGTAAATTTAAAAATTTATAGTATATTGAGGATTGATTAATTTCTTTTTTTTTTTTTGTTATTTCCCTTTTAAATACAATTAATAACATTTCCAATCTTTGAACTACTCGTTATTCATTCAATCCAGTTTAGCGTTATACTTTATCCAATTATCTAAAATAAATATATGAAGGTGCGTAAGCAAATCCAAACAAAACAGACCGTTGGATATAAGCAAACAAAGCAGCTGCCGTGAAAATCCCGTACAATACAACAGCGCAAACAGAGACAGGATATTCCGACAAAGCGCCTCTCTCTTCTGTTTTCGATCCTCCCGCGATATCTTATTTTCGCAAGCGCGCGCCGCAATTACTCGGGTTTTTGAGCCGGTGCTATAGGCGCCGTCGGACAGTCGATAGCCGCCGCCGCCGCTACCGGGTTTGTTTGCGACTGCATTGTGCAGCCGCCGCGAGCTTTGCGCCATTCACACAGAGAGAGAGAGAGAGAGAGAGAGAGAGAGAGAGAGAGAGAG
>UELV01100514.1:16914-32011 GCA_900490015.1 Megastigmus stigmatizans
GGGGGGGGGGGAGGATCGGCGCGATTTCCACTGGCTCCTCGCGTATTATGTACCTCACGTATATACAGCTGCTCTGGATAAATAAGTGTATATATGTTGGGGATTTTCCGGGGGAGTCAGCGGTTCAGCTCCGATTAATATTGTTTTTCCGACACCGATCGAGGCATTCTTGCGATTGTTCTGTCCGTCTTGGGACAAAGGAGAATCGGAAACTTCATGCCGTACGCGTGGGCCGCAGATATGATTGGCTGAATTTAGTTCGTGATCTGTTTGTGCGGCTAATTGGTTGGGCTGTATGTATAGAGCTTGATGAGATTCCCTCGGGGATATTGGCTGGGATCAATGAGAGCTTGTGAACGCTTTATTAGGTCAGATGGTAATTAAAGAAGTTGGGCGAAATAAAGTAAATGCATCACGTATCCGTTCTTCTGTAATAGATAGTTGGAATTATATTAGATATTACAGGCATATTGTGATCAGTAGTATAGCACAGTTTCGTAATGGCTGACTAATCCTAGGTATTGCTACTGAATTTAGATAATGATATAAAAAGATGTGTGTGCGTGTGTTGCCAGTTGTAGTAAATCAATTTACTAATAGTTATCGATCCAGTTTTATTTTTTTTCTTAAATCCAAGCCTCTATATTTTTGCTCACAAGTTTACATCGATATTTGTATAAATTAGTTGAATATTTTTCAGAATACTTACAACAATGTACATAAACATTCAAATTTACCAAAACAAAACTCGTTATATCCGAGTTAATTCTATCTCTATACCGATACTTATCTCTGAATTTTTTTCATGTATGCACACATATCCACTCCTCCTCCTCTTTTTATCCTTGATTCTCTCTCTCTCTCTCTCTCTCTCTCTCCTTGTGTGTGCTTTCGGTAATCCGACGTAGATTAGCTCGAACCTTTGTGAAATCGACGCTAAGTTATTTACGCGAATCTTGTTAACAGCATCTATTTGGCGCGCTAGCCCAGAGAACCTCAACAAAGCTGAGAGATTTGACCGGTCGATGCCGAAAATTCCGTTTGTTACGCGGAATCCGATCGATGCACTTCGGTATACGTGAGTTAGTTCTCGAACTGTTGTAATTTTTTAAATAACTTCGCTGTTGTGGCTAACCGGTGTTCGCTGTGTTGGCTATAGGGATCTAAACTTTAACCCCATATTTCGTGCAGATGTCGGATCTTCTCGGTCGAACTTTGTACTTGGGTCTCAATGTATTTGTACTTCGTTATTTCTAGGCTCTAATTTTCATTTGGGCTCATTTACATTATCAGTCTGCATGTTATACCAGAATTACGCACAATTCCAATTTCATTTTGGAAACGCGCAATCTTAACTTTATGACCTAAAATAATAATGCAAACAGACATAGTATTTCTTTTTTTTTTTTCTAATAAATTGTTACGTTTTTTATAGATTTTGATAAAAGATAGTAAAAATTTGAAAAAGAACTTATATTCATAGGAAATTCATAAAAATAACAAGAATGTACTAGAAAAGTGTCACCGACCAAGAGAAAACTAGAGAATCTCCAAAATAAGTGACACGAGAAAATATAATAATTTTGCTGGCAACCGCAAAAATTTCCTAGACGATGATTTATGTTTCGGGGCCAAGGGATAAGAGCAAGGACATCGCGCGTCCTCCCTTGCAGCCACTGCTCAGCTCTTAAATCAATCGCGATTCCCGAGCGCGCATTGAATTTGGCAAAAAGCGTAACATTACTCAGGACGGAATCGCTGCACTTAAATCGGGCCCATATTACTCGACTCGTTGATTAACCCACAGCACGTTTGTTTCTTATTTTTTTCTCTCGCGCTGTACTTCAACGAGTTATATATCTTTTAAGTTGCGAAGTGTTTATTTATACTTTATACTCTGCGAATTTTCGCAACAGTACTAAATATTCGAAAGACTTACGAGCGATAAAATGTAGAGTCGTTGGAATCTAATGCCCTTCACTCATAATTTAATGAGAAGTGAGTTAATTTAAGAACAAACTTTTTACGGTAATGTACAATTTTAAAAAACTCATTCTCTTTTCAAAGCCTTTATATTACATACTCGAGTGAAAATATTCTAAGATTAAAAATATACATTAAGTGGCAGAAATGCATAACGTTCATAAAAAAAAATTCATAACTCTTCAAGGCTCTACATAACTTACGGTTTATCGTAGAAAATTCGTTGTTAAAAAGATGGTTTTAATCAAAACTTCATTTATACTATACTACGAATTTTTATATCAACATTATGAATCGACCAATAGGTCTCCAAGGCTCTAGCATTTGAAAAAGAAGAAAAAGCCGTATACGCAATGCGTGAATTCATTCCTCCGGCAACATTTTTCTCGCGCGTGCCGACCCGAGCTAATTCCACGCAGCATCCACCAAGCCAGGCGCAAAATAAAAAACTATTCGTCACCGTCTTACCGTCCTTTCGCCGCGGCTTTTCTATATATTTCTCGCCACAATTTTCCTTCCATTCGGATGCCGCATGAAAGGAGAAAACGTCAGGCAGAAAGTGGAGGAGAACGAGGGTAAAGCTCGATGGAAGGTCAGCGGCCAGTCTTATATACGCGCACTTCGCTTAAGATGTAATCCTGAGAAATGTGGACGATAAGTATACGAGGCTTAAATAGAAATACTGCTTATTTACTGGCTGTGAATACAATTTAATTATACGCCCGTTTTGATACAAAAGTCCATTTTTATCAAGTAATTAAGAAGAACGTACGTTTATTTGAATTTTGTTCATATATTAAATATTTTTCCAACCACGTTCCATTCGAGTAATAAAAAAAGTCAAGCTTCGTTACCAGTGTCCTCGTCTTTTTGAGGCAGCTGAAAAACTTTTTACGCGAACAACAAAATCCCCATTTCGACGCTTTCTCTTTTGCATTCCGACTATTTTGGTTTCACCCTGAAATTCAGTATATTTTCTCTTTTTAAAGCTATATATGCAGTGTACTTTTATCACTTTGCGATAAAACGACTCGCGTGTACGCACAAAAGACTACATTGAATCAATTGATAAATATTTGGAAATGCTGCAGTTATATTAGAAAGATACCATATTTTTCTATTCAATCAATCAGTTGTATTTTAATTTCCTTTCTTTATTTCTTAATTAAAAAATTTTTTAACTCGTCATAACTGTTGCGCGTATGAAAAATATTTTTGCCAATGTTGTTCTCACGCATACGTAATATAGGAAACGAAAAATTAATTTATTATTTTTGGTACTTCTGGTTAGCTAAAATCTGACTCCCCATTTCCTCTGTACATTCAATGGAAAGTGATCATCGGTTCAGAGCCTCCGATTTTCGCCACAAACAGGCGATTTCGCGCGAATCAGTCTGCACCACGAGTGCACAGAGCCATCGCTCTAGCAGGTGCACAAGCTCTTTGACCCGCAGCGAGAAAAATAGCGGGAGTTGAAAGAACACGCCTGCCGCGCGCGATTCTCTCTCTCTCTCTCTCTCTCTCTGCTTTTAATCCGACTTTCCGTCGAAAAGCGTCGTCGCGTCGTCGCGCTCGAACCTGTGCGACATGCGACTACTACACCAGCGAGAGAGAGAGAGAAAGGGAAGGAGAGAAAGAGAGAGAGAGAGTACTCGAATCTCTATGTGTGTGTATACCTGGTATACCTGTATATATATATATATATATATATATTCAGTTGAGATCGATGAGGCCTTGTGCGCGCGAACGAGAGAGATAGAGGCTATGAAGGGACGATGAACTTTGGCGAATGCTTTTCTTTTTTTAAAGCTATATAGGTAGAACGGGGATGGTAGGGTAGAGTATAGGGAAGGGATCGCTGGCTTTAATTAGTTCGGGATGGCTGCTTCCCTTGTGATTCTGGGGAGATTTCGCAACTGCCTGCTGATCGAGCGGCAATCCCTCTCTCTCTCTCTCTTTCTCTCTCTCTTTCTCTCTCGCTCTCCGGTGATGAAAAGAATTTTCTCCTCCTATTTTTTTTTTCGCACACTCGGGTGACATGGAAAATTGATGGTGATTGGAGTGATTGGGAGAACTCTGCGCGTGCACGCAGCCAACTCGCTCGGGGAATTTGGGAATACGTTCGGGATTGGATTGATGAAAAATGCTTTTGATTTTGCGCGAATTAATATGTGGCCCACGGCAGCAGGTCCCTTCAACTATTTGAATTTTTCCCAGAAGCAGTTGATTCGGCGCTTGTAACTTAAATTCCTCGAGCTCTCCCGATCTGCATTCCGCAACGAAACGCCAATGTGTTATATATACGACTCATGAACCTATTCTCTCTCTGCTACTAGATATATATCTTTGTTGCATTTCTGGAAATGGACGGAGAACGAGAGAATTTAATGAATTGAACGAAGTCGAGTAGTTATTCGAACGATACACATATAGGAATATTGAAAACTGTTATCTTGGAAATTGGCGATTCGACGAATGTATATATGTGGGTGATTCTCCAGAATAGCGTACATCTAAAACGATTCATGTCAAATTAATAATAATTTTATTTGATGAATAGATATTTAATTTTTATAATAATATTAAGTAAGAACGTCATATTTATATACTTACTTAACATTCATTTGAAAATGCCAGGGTGTTAACAAGAATTGGTTTAAATGTACGCCATTCATGGAAAATCATCCATATAAAGTACGAAGTAGGAGTGGAAATCTTTTTATTGAATTGGTATCATTATTATTATTTTAACATGCTAATGACGGATGAATTGAATTTTGAACGGTTGCACTTCAAGGAAGCAGATACTACTACTCAATTTGCGCTTTAAAGCATTTTTTCTGCTTTCTCATTAATTGCAAATCGATTATTTTCTTAGCCGAGTTTTACTCATTTTACATATAAGAATATCAATCAAGAAACATTCAATGTCGTAGTGTAAAACTATTTAATCGTTACATCAAGCTCAGAAAAACAGAAATGCTCTTTACTATTATCATTGTCTTTAGACGTAGGCTTTATTAGACTCTAGAAAGCTGTAATATTGAACAGTGTTAAGTTAAAAGAGACAATAAGCCTCTCATATCTTTTTCTATGCCAAATCATACCAAGATTTAAAATATTCATTTTTCTTACCAATATTCTGAAATAAGATTATTTATTATAAACGACATCGTTTCCTTAATAGTAATTCATAGTCCGAAATAATGTTACAGTAAATTGATTAGAATAAAGCTATTATCTAAACATTCTACATAATTATCTTTAAATTAATCGCTCCTTTAACGATCTATAAACGAGAATTGATCACGGTGTAATACAGGACAGCCTCAACACAAAAAACTTAATAAATCCGACTACTTATAATCTCAATTAAAACATTCCTTAATCCTACTAACACCGTATGCCTCCACTGCCAACAACTTTACCAAACAACTCGAAATACTAAAATACGAGAAATTCGAGAACCAGTCGATTGTATTTGCATATGACTTACTGCATAAAAAAAAATCGACAAAACAAACAGTCAAGCACAGTCGGATTTACTTTCTCTCGATCTACAGTACCAAATCAAACAAAACAAAATATTACTGTACATATATATAGATATACACATCTAACAAAGTAGATATATGCTCACCGGGACGATCGAGAAACGGCAACAAAATATTAAAAAGACTACAGCACTGAGTTCAACACGCATCGAGCGGCGATCGCGCAACTGGGATTTTTTTTCGGATAATCTCGAACAAAAGAAACAAACAAAAAACTGTAGAAAAACGGAGAAGAGCGCGCGATGGCCAAAATAATACATACACATGCCGAGCATATGCGTATAGAACAGGATGCGCAACTCGATGCGCAAGCAGCAGTGCAGCTGAGTAACAAACCGATGGCCTTTGTACGTCGCGCTTCGTATCGCAGTCTGTCAGCTCCTATATGTCCTCTTTTATCGCTCTCTCGTATCTTAACAAAAAGTATATAAAAAAAAAGAATAAGCAAAAAGAAAGATATAAACAACAACAACAATATAACAAAGTCCACCACCCGCTGACTTCCCCCACCACCACCTCTCAATCAACATCAGCAGAGCGCACCCGATGCTATGGCCATGCTATATCGATATTTATACATGTATATGTTTTTTTAGTGTCGCAATGTTTATATATATATACAACAAGTTTGTAGGAGGCTGCCTGTGGGAACTGCGAGTGGATTTTCATTTTCTCTCTCTCTCTCTCTCTCTCTCTCTCTCTCTCTCTCTCTCTCTCTTCGCTCTCTATCTCTCTCACTCCCTCTCTCTCTCTCTCTCTCTTTCTCTTTCTCTCACTCTATCTCCCTCTGACTGTCACTCTGTCTCTGTACCTTTGTTTTCTTTTTCTATATATGTGTGTATACGAGCCTGCAGTTACTGTTTGTTTTTTGCGTTGGGGCATAAGCGCTCAAGTTACAAGCGCAATATACATAGATCTTTTAGCACAGCACGCATCGCACCTCCGAAATGCGCTATTGTAGTGATTTGAAGTTTGGAAAGGATCAGTCGTGTTGGCCGATTGAGCGGGCGTAAAAGTTTTTCCGCGTTCTTGCGTCGGAGCATTTTTTTTCTGTTTTTTTTTTCCTCTTTTTTTGCCCAGTTATCTGTTTGCTGGTTGCACATTCAATGGAAATGGCTGGAATATACTTTTTGTGTATGCAGGAGAGTACATTGTATCTTTTTTACGGTCCCCGATGTAGTTAGATTTATTTGATCTTTTTTTGTTCGTCTTCGTGTATAGTGTGTTAGACATGTTTTTCTAAGAAATAAATCTAACTAATAATCTTTTCTAAATGAAACTATAGTCAATTGTTCAAACTGTGAATAGTTATTATTATAAACTCTATTTTTTATTATCAAATCACTTCCTGCATATATACAAAAAACTGTTTTCGAGTTCCAACTGTACCGGTAATTGAGAAAAAAAGGTTGACGTTGAAATGAACGAAAGCTCACGACTCGACGGAAAAACTTTTACCGCGCACTTTGATCATCAGCATCGTTCATTTGTTGTCATAAAAAATCGTTACAAACGCACAACCTTGGGGGTGTGATAAGTCGATTTCGGGAAGCTACTACGGGTCCACGATACTCGCATCGAGAAGATGACGCAGAATAAAGCCTGACGATTAATGTCGATAATATCGCGGCCGCAAAGCTTCCCGGGATCCGACACGTAGCACGTGGTAGAATAGCCCGTGATCGATGACTGATACAAAAGTTTGCCCAATGGTATTTATAGCGCTCATGAAATAAAATCAACAGCCGTCCCTTCTTTTTTGTCTTCCAATTTTCAGTTTTTCACGGGAGAAAAAAATATCGCGGGTATTGGACGAGGAGAAGTAAATTTCAAACTCATCATTCTCAACTGGTTTTAATAGTCGCAATTGGTGTCCATCACATCTCATGCTAAATGGGTAGCTCAGTGTTAGTGCTGCGTTCTTATGTGACTTAATGCTTTTATAATCGATGGCAATCGGAAAGCTATCAAATACTCATTTTTCACCCGCTGCGAATGTACGTCATTATTCTGAAGTTTTTAAATTACTTCGACTTCGTCCTCTTTCTTGCATTACTTTCGAATCAATCGCATATTAAGTAAATCTCAGTCTGAAATTAAGAGACAAAAAAAAAGCAGATTTGCAGTAAAAAAAAAGTATGACGATATTTGACAAGCTTCGCATTGCAAAAAAGTCATTTGAATTCGGTGATAAAACAAGATAGACCCTACGAAATTGGGGTTTCCAATCAGATAAACATTCGCGAAAGCGACTCGATCGCGCGCGCAACAAGAACGTTAGTCTTTCAAAAAAAAAAGACGAAGGAATGACAAAAATCCGATTCGATGGTCGAAAGCGTCATACGTTCCGCGTATCGAGCAGAAAAACTGTATACAAGACAAAGATAGGAAGGGACGGTGCCAAGATATGTTCGACTGAAAACGAAAAACATATAGTCGAAAGGATTATCGTAGGTATATGTATATTTATATATATATATTTATATATAGCTTTGGCGATTGACGAGCCGGCGTTCGCGCACAATGGACCGATACAAAAAACACCTACTGCAAGTGGGTCCATCGCGCTCGAGCTGCTCTTCTGCATAGAACTGCATAGTAAAAAGAGGCTCTAGCGTCTATTTATATATAGATATATACATATATATAAACACATCTATCAATATTTATACACATAAAGCATAGAAATAATAATGTTGAGAGTGGTGTCTAACGGAGTCTTGTCTCTCTGTTTGCTTGGCTGACCCGCAGGTGGATCTGAGACACATGGACGAAAAATCTGGGAGCAACGTCGTCGACGTAGGGGTCGATCTCTCCGAGTTCTACATGTCCGTCGAGTGGGACATACTCGAGGTTCCCGCGGTGAGGTGAGAAAGTGCGCTACGTAATCCAACCCAACTTTACCTCGCTCCCTGTGTCTGTCTGTCTGTGTGTATTCGCAAGCAGGTCGTTTTGCACGAGCTACGAGCGTGTACCCCCTGAATTATGATTGTCGCGCGGTTTTATTACGTGCAGCTTTGGGGTGAAACGGACTCGGAATGCCAGCGCGCGCGCGGCTACGGTTTTTCAGCTGAGGTCGTGTTGTAGTAGCAGAAAGAAAATGAAGGCGAAACGCGACATATTTGGCAGTAAGGCTAAATGCTCGGAGGACCGGCAGTCATTTTGGAAATGCTGTTTATTATGCTGGGATATGTGATGCTGTTTAAATATCAAACTTATACGGATTTTATTGTTTTCTTTGGAATACAATTGGTCAATTTGATTTTAGTACATATTTTCTTTACAGACACTCGATGTAGAAGCGTTTCAAAGTGTCTCGCCGTAAGCAGAAAAATCCAAAATCTAATATACAGGGGTTGTGAATAAAACAATGATTATAAATTAGATCAACCTTTTCCTTTCGAACATTTTAAATTCGGTAAAAAAGCTTTTTTGAAATTTCATTAGAAAATATTGCAAAACATTGATAAAACAATTTATGTATATTATTTCCAGATTTTAATTCTATCACAAATTTACAAACCGCGGCACAAAAGAACAGCTTTCTTTGAATATAAATCTTGATTAATGTGCCATTTTACTATACAATGTAAATGACATGTGTAGGAATAAATGTTCAATACCCATTGCATTATTATCGAATGTGGTGTAGCTCAACATACACAAGCTTTGAGAATCTGAAATGAAGCGCTTCTGCTCTTAGTTCATTTACTATAAATATTGTGTTATCAAAGCAACGTAAATCTTAAAATATTAAAAGAAATACTTAGAAAGTAGTTTCTATGCAACTTCGTATACATTATGATCTTTACTCTTGATATATAATTGATACAAAATACTATATATTTATTCTCATCCATTCTCATTCTCTTATACATAATTAATACTTTGCATAATAATTGGACATAATAAAGTTTTAGCAGGCTTTATCACTTTGCCCACATAAACGCATTGATACTTAATAAAAGAAAAAAAGAGTAGTATATAACATTGAAACAGTAAAATCAATTACATTTAAAATACCCTTAAATTCATTTCGCATTCATTCATGCGGAGAGAGAATTTATTTCCATTCCGATGCATCCCGCGGACCTGCACCTTCGTATAGCCGATAAAAAACCAATCATTCGTTTATTTTAGCCTGCCAATAACATATCGAATTCGAATGAATTATCACCCGCTCTCCGGAATCCGTTACTTTTCTTTGTGTACGAGATACGCGGCGGGGCTCTAGGCCGCGGCCGCGCGCGACACTTCTGGATTTTCATTTACGTGCTGCGCCACCGTCTGACCTGCTTCTGTCTTTTACTACTTGCTTTATTGCCACCGCGCGCGCGCGCGCACACACACACACACACACACATACAGGCGTTGCGCTGCTTTACGTTCCTTTCTCGAACGCGCAGCTCGCTTTGTTCGTTCAGCGCATAAAGACCAAATTATTCGGCGATAGCTTGCAGGTCTTATAATGAACACACTGCCTGCAGGGTGGATTAAACAAAGCTTTTCTTTCTGTTTTCTTTCTCTCTCTCTCTCTCTCTCTCTCTCTCTCTCGCTCTCTCTCTCTCTCTCTGAACGGCTGGCTGCAGGAACGAAAAGTTTTACACTTGTTGCGACGAGCCTTATCTGGACATCACGTTCAACATAACGATGCGCCGGAAAACACTTTTCTACACGGTCAACATCATCATTCCATGCATGGGAATATCGTTTCTCACGGTGCTTACCTTCTACCTTCCCAGCGATAGCGGAGAGAAGGTGAGTTTATAAAAATTTATAAGGATAATATTTTCCCAGCTCTTTTCCGTATAGGCCTTGTCCCTCCCTGTACCTATCTCGATCGGAACAAGGGACCTTGTTTGTTCGTCTTTATCTCCCGGCGTAAAGATTATTAAGCGAAATTTTAAGCGAATGTATTATTCGATGTGTAACTTGGACCAAACCCCAAAATGAACCTACGAACCTGAATTTTTGCGTATTAATCGATTCACATTATTTAATCAATCGGTTAGTTTTGTTTTATTAATTAAAATGATTTTATTTATTTATTTTTTTTTTTTTTTTTCATCAATTTGATAGAACAAAAACTAAGAATTCGTCTATCGCGTATACCGAATGGTAGAGAAAGCAAAAGATCAACATGAACGATCGAATAATCAACAACAACAAAAAATATTTGCCATATCGTATATATAGGTACGAGATTGGCTGAATAAAGCGAGCCTCAATGGTCGAGTCGTCGCTGAATTTTTTAGTGTAGTTCGCTCGTGTGCAGGACTAACGTGCGAGAACTACGCGCGTATATATGCGATACGGAAGCAAAGGCCGTAAAACCATTTTCCGTATCACGCGATTAATCCATTTATTGCCGCTTCGGACTCTCGCGACCGAAATTAACACGCTATCTTACTTTAAAGCAGTGGGACTGCTTTCTAGTACCTAATGTTTTCTCATCATAATCAAAATTAAGAAAAAAAAGTCTCGGATATTTATTTGTTAAATCCTAAGCGAATTGTGATAATCGCAGTTTTCTATATGCGCGAATTACATGCAGGAATTAGTTAGCGCGAGAAACGTTAATTACGTGTTCCAAATGATTTTCGCCAAGTAATTAAAAGAGCTCCTAGTGAATGGTCCAATCTTAAAAGCCATTAATTTCGCTCATTATTCTTATTCTTAAAGCCGTGAACGCGAAAATCTCGCTGACTCTTGGCTCACGCAAGAATTTTTCCACGCCCGCGCGGTACAAGGTAATTTTCGTTCGGTTCTTCTATTTCAGTCGCAGTACTTTTTAATCGTGCTATACGCGTTTCATATTTAAGGATTAATTTTATGTAAAAATGACAACGTTCGGTCTTCCTTTTCTTCTAATTTTTAAAATTTAACGAGTTTGCGGTATTCCGCGTGGAATAAGTACATGCATTCTCATTAAAAAAGACATCTTACAAGCTCAATACCTTTTACTATCTCATTTTAAGTCTTGTTCAGCAACGCTACATTTTTTCATCAGGATTTTTATATGAAACAAAGTAAGATCTTGCTTAATTTTTCCATCATAGGTTCGAAATTCAAAACACAGCTCTCCTGCACATCAGTCTAGTCTTACAAAACCCAAGCCAGGTTTAAATTCAGTTTAAACAAGGTACTGCTCGAGGTGCAGCATAAAAAGGCAGTGTCAAACTAATTTTTTCAGTCTCAAGCCCTCACCAATCCGAGGTGAATCTGGCCGCTCTATATACGTACACGCCCAAGCCACATTACAGCTGAAAAATCTGGAAAAATCCTCGCGTCGAGTCCGAGGCCAAGTCCATCCCTCTCTTGCTTCTTTGCTTCTCTCTCTCTCTCTCTTTCCAGCTCGGTACAGCACCGAGAAAACGGCGGATCGTCCAATCCTCGTCGAGCATCCGCAGCAGGAGCAGGAGCAGCATCAGCAGCAGCAACGGCTCCAACGAGCGGCAGCAGTAAAAGCGTCTCCCGCTCTCTGCCGACGAGTTTGTGCGACTTAACGGGCGATCGTTAATTATAGTCGAGTGCAAAAAGCTGCAAAGCCTCGGTTGCCGCGCCGCGGCGGATAGGTAGAGTTGGCGAGAGCACGCGACCGATCCCCCGACCTTCCCCCGAGTCCCGAGACTAATTTCGTTATGCTCGCTAGCGAGCCGAGTTGATCGTCCATCTCTCACGTGCGCGCGCGCGTCTTATGCGCTCCGCTGGGTTAGCTGGAACGCGCGTAACGAGAATTAATCTGCGTTTAGAGCCGCGAGTCGGATATGCTCTTTCATTTGGCTTTCAGCGACGGGTGTGGCTGCCAATCAGTCACAGTTGATACATACTCTTTTTTTCCTTCAACTTGACGCGCTGCGAACGAGTGTGGGGCTCGTATATGCGTATCGTTACCTCTGAGATTCTGCCATTTTTAAAATCCTAACACTTTTAATACTTGTGTTGTTTGAAATGATACAAGTCGTGCGTCTTGGGATCTTAAAATAAAACTTTAACGCTTTAAATGTTCCCTTCCATTATAAATGATACTTTACTTCAATTCGCTTAAAGGACTCTTTCTAAATTAGATTCCTGGGAAAATAAATTATCCTCGAGTGAATAGTTCGCGCAATGGTAGGAATTACATTCCCTTGTTTTATTTCCGAACAGACCTGGATACTCAAAAATCATAAACCAAAGTTTAAACTAACGTTTACAGCCACAGTAGTTTTACGACGTTTTACGTTTACAGACACAATAGTAAATGTTTCAGTAAATGTAATGTATTTTTCAATTGTCCGGATTCTGCATTAACAAGTACAATTACGATATAATTTACCTCTATATGTTTACCAGTAATTAACTCAGAAATGTGTATATTTATTACTGAAAATGATACTTTTACTTACACGGAGAATAAAAATCATAAAACTATAAATCACGCCGAACTAATGTCAATGTAGCTCTATTAAATACTTTTGCCTCGGGTCGTCGATGTCAAACTTTTTTTGCGTTCAAGCTGAACGCTAAACAAAACAACGAAAGCGCTAGAAGCAAACGTTCCTTTTTTTATACATATAAATTACACAGGCAACAAAGGGGAGAGAGTTTCCATACAGCCTTTTTTCGAAGCAAAAGTGGCGAATTTCTGTTACAGCGCTCCGAGCGCGCTCAATAATTCGCACGTTCACGAACGTCCCTCGCGGCGCTCGTGATCTCTTTTTGTCGTGGCCCGAGTTTTTTTTTCTCCGACACGGTGGGAAATCGAATCTAAGCGCGAAAAAAGTCTACTTACATCGGTAGCCCGATCCTGCTTTTTTTCCCATTTTGTCTGTCGTGTCTAACATACAATGCGATCATTTATATCAGAACGATTATTATGCATTGAAGTTGGATTGATTTTATATTTTGGAAGACAGTTCTTTTATTGTATTTTTTACAATTAATTAAATTAACAGCAGTTTAAAAATAATAATGTATTTTAAAATTAAAAATTTGACGTCGTTTATTCAAAAATCGAAATTTTCACTTACGCATAAAAAATTATTCTTTTAATTTAGCAGAAGCTCCAGAATAATTTCCAATTGAATATTTTCTAATAATAACGAACCGGTTTGCAGTCTTCATTTCTTTCAATAATATTGATTTTTTGCTTTATCTAAATATACATTCATTGTATTTGATATTTTAACGTTTCTGTGCGTAAAAAGGAAGCGAATTTTCAAAAATATTTTTCATTTTGCATCGTGAGTAAAACTAATATTTTTATGAAATTCGGACTAAAACAATTAATAAAGCACTGTATTTGCAAAGAGGGTCTAGGTGTACCATTCTTCAAAAACATAAAGATTCTATAAATGAAAATGTTCTTGTGAAGCAAAAGCGACGTGAATTAAAAAAAAAACTTGCTCCCTTTAATCTCATTAAAACTTATAAAACGAGCTTCAGAAGTTCTAAAATTAAGCTGTCTTTATGCTCAAAGTCATTTAAAAAATTCCTTCAATTACTTTATTTACCATGATAAAGGGTCTTTTGCCTTGAATTAATTGAATCGAGAATTTTAATTAGAAAAGTTGCATTCGAAGGCAAAAGATATTATGGATGATTTCGCCGTGGTTTATTGTTTTTCTCTTCTCCCATTTACACGACTTTCCCTCGTAATCTCAATCTTTTTAGCTTTTATTAAAAACGCGCTTCAAGAACCTTTTCAACCGGTGCGACACGCGCAGCTATGGAACTTTCCGGCACAGTTTCAGCTTTTTTGGTTTCATTCTGCATCGCACAAGGCCACAAATGCGGTATTCTCTTACAGCATCTTTGAAACTCTTTTTAACGTTCTCCTACATATACTATTTTCTATGTTTTTCTCACATTTTCTCCGTATACAAAAGCTACAAACGACTCGCAGCGCAAATATTCTTATTCTAAGTGTAGGTATTTATCCAAGCAAAAAAGTTCATATAATTTTAAAGGCGATGGGTATGTCAATGACCAGCCGGCATTCAGCGCAAATTTATTTAGCACAAATAATACTTAACAAAATTAATAAAACTGGGAAAATATATTCTTTTACAACCTTAAATAGGTAATCAATCAAAAAAGTGGTCGATAAATGGATTTATCTAGTCGACAAGAGGTGCTTTTACCCTATCAATTGCATGTCTTCTGAAGGTTATCAAAGATCGTTCAAATGAGAAAGCAAGTGAGTTCTGATGTTGGCACAGCCACTTTAGTCCAACCATGATAAGACTCAATAGCGAAACTCCACTTTTACAGTTTAATTAATAATTCCATCGTCGAATTATTAAAGTTTCACATCAAGTGACATTATCTGCTTTGTCGAGCGCTAACTGAAAAGGAGGTTAAATGGCCAATCTTTCACGTACACTTTCCACCTCTAGAAAAGCAAAAAGCTTACAGTTTTGTTTTCCATCGCGTAGCGTTCGATAGATCTTCAATCTAGGAATACTTCCAAATCGCTCGAAGCCCAAAAATGCCTCTCAACGCTGAAAATTGGACGATAAGAGAAACACGAAAGAACTTCCCATTTCTTATATACATATATATATATATATATATAT
>UELV01100515.1:0-12309 GCA_900490015.1 Megastigmus stigmatizans
TACTACTACACTGTCCGAAATTCCAAAACGAACGACAACATTTCAAGTTATCAAGTGACATAGAAACCCTACTCAACAATATACACCAGTGCCAAAATGTAATAAAATTCCTGTAACTATATAACTTTTGTACCGCTGTCGCTAATATCCATCCTGGGAGATGCGATAATAAATAAATGAAAAAAAAAAAAAAAAAAACACGACACATGTATAAGCATGTCCATGGCCTTTATACTTTGAACAAAAATATTTTTCACGAATGTCGAACATAGTTTAGGCTTCAAGCGCATTTAAATCTAATATACTGCACTATAGCCATGCTCGTTATACCAGCAACTCGAATTTAGCACAATCTACATATACTACTATATACAAAATAGATGCAGTGACTATTGTAATTATTAAATTTTTTTTTTTTTGGATTTCTTTATCTATCTCTTTTGGTTGTTCATGACTTACGTATAAAATGCATACCTAGTCACATATATAGAATATATAGAAGTGAAATAAAAGAGAAATGAAAAATTTTAATTATTTGATGAAAAATTTGAAGATCTGCTATTTTACTTGTTCGCTGTTTCTTCTATAACTTTAAGACGAAATTAAAATTCGACAAACGGGGGACGGGACTTTATTCTACGAGAAATTTTCTATCTGGATAGATAATAAAAGAACATTGATTTTTTGAAAATTTTTAGTTGTAAGTCCCCCTTAAGCGGAAGAAGCTACTCGAGTTGCAGCGAAACCCACCGACTCTTTCATTTTACCGGGGCACAATATCGCAATTAATTAACTCGGAAACTTTCGTAATCAAACCTCGGAACGTGATTGCGGCTTCGATGGGAGGCGATTTTAATATGGATTTATGTCCTGGAATAAACCGACTATTTGGAAGAGTTCATCGATACCCTTTAGAGGCGCATGTCAAGCAAAAATTCAATTAACTCGCCAGATCGATCTCTGTGAAAGTGAACGAAATTAATAATTTTATCAAATGTCAATTTATGTAAAGGGATTTGCGCATTCGAGAAAATGAATATTAATATTATATTGTATGTCATCATATACATTTCGGGGTGATTGACTATTTATGCGATACAACATTTTAATACTTTTTTTTTTTAAAGATTTTAAAAAGGTTATTATTTTTCATATAATACGTATGATAAAAAAGCGTAATACGATTGTTAAACATTTATATAAAAAATGTGCAGTATAAAATTTGTTATGTATCAACTTTTTATGATAAAAGTTGAGGGAGTAATGAAAGTTTGGAAAAACGTTAGCCTGCATTTTTTGGTAGTTTGCTAGAAATCAAAAGAAAGTCTTGATCTCTTTATCCTTGGCTTATAAAGTTAGCTTCAAAAAAAAAAAAAAAAGATTTTATCCCCTTTTTCTCACCTACATTTTACGAAGAAATAGTTTTATCCGGTCTGTAGCAAAGCTTGGCCTACTGCAGCTGTTTTACGATCATATGATTACTATTATAGTATTAAAATAGCGGAAAACCTTTTTGCGCGCCTGGTATTTAAAATCATAAAAGTATTTTTATTACGCTAAAAAAGATGTTATTCAATGCATCCATACTGTTTAAGCTGTGCATTCTATAAAAATGGCTTTCAGTTAAAGAAAGTTCCATAATATTTGTTGTTCATTTGATTCAATTTAATTTCATGATTAATTTATGGGATTACTTCTTGTAAACAAAATTATTTAATCGCGATCATAAGATGTTTTATACTGAATAATAAATTACTGGGAAGTCATTGATGTAAAAAGACTTCCAACTTACTGTATATTCGGCCTATATCCTACTGATCTTATATACTTAATTTAATAGTCAATATTCTTTTGAAAATATTCTTGCTTCATAAATAAACAAATAAATGCTTATACGTCTAACTATTTCAAAAATTACCTGAACCGACTTATTTAATTTTTCATCATATACATCGTGTGCAAAACAGCTACATATGCATCATACATTCAAACATAAGGCATCACTCAAATCAGCAGAGTTCCCCGATTCTACGAGAACATATCGATAAACAATCTCCCCCGCACCTACCAAGATTCCTCAAACAGATCGCGATCTTTCATCAAACAATCTCCAACTCCCTCCTTCTTCCGCTCATATCTCCGCGAAGCAGGACAGGCCGTATATATACCAGCAGAGAGATATAATAGAATCATTGGCCGGTCTCGCGTTCGAGCGCGCGCGATATACGACTGTTTTACGAGTTCGAGAGCAGCTAGAATCGTTCGTTCTCCTCGGGCAGGCTTCGGTCGCTCTATATAACTCGGATATATATAAGGCCTCACAGTCACTGGGACGTGAGAAAATCGAGTTCGATATATAGTAGGAGTAGGAGAGCCAAAGCGTTATATACACGCGTATTCTCTTTATTTACGCTCTGTTACGCGCGGATGCGGCTCATAGCAACTTTACGCCGCTAGGGCAGACTCCGTAGCGATCGACGACGCGTCTCCCCCGATACGCACGCGGATTATACGATTTTCGCACGATCCGAGCGCGCATTACGCCCGTTGACGATTGCCTCACTTATTTTTCTCTCCTTCTTTGTGTTTTATGTATACGCGGCGAATGATGCGAATACGGAGACTCTTGCTATTCGATGCAATTGCCTGGAATCGGTATTCGGCGTTGATGTCTGAACATGTTTCGCCGGTGTATATACAGGGTGTATAAGAATGATTATTATTACTTCTAGAGTTAATTAGTTGAGTGGCACATGCGTTATCTTAAAACAGATGAATAATCGCAGGTGATAAATATTTTGATTTAAAATCGTAACATTAGACGTATTCAAATCTATTTTTGTTATTCTTTATTTATATTATATATGATTACTATTATTCACTATCATTTATTATTAAGAAAATTAAATGTACATGGTTAATATAAATGATATACATTTTACTTAGAAATTCATATTTAGTTGATTTCACATGTACAAATTACTGGGTATTCAAATAAAAAATATTTTTTATACTATATGAATGTAACAGACGGTATTAAATTTCTGCGAACAAAAATGAATATTGTAATCGCTATAAAGTACAATATATGAATATTTGTTACGTTTTTGATTTGATGTATGATTGATTTTAATTCCAAATAACCTTTTTTCCGAGATATAAAATCATGTATTAAATATTTTTATTAAAAAGATTCCATTAATGAATTCGTAAATTTTTTAAAAGAATTTTCTGTTTTTAACTGCATCGGTTGCGACGTAAATGAAACAGGATGTATGTAAATGGTGTGAGAAAGCGAAAACGCCTAGGGGTCACTTTGAACTAATTGATTCTGCATAGCTGATGAGATTCAGTGAAGGTATTATTGATTTAAAAAGGGTTTCGTAACATTGATTGAAACGTATTGCCCCGCCATCGCAAAAACACTTTCACTTTGACGGGAGTCGTATCATGTGAGTAAAATTTTTTTTACTGAAAAGTTGGCGAGCAGAAAAGCTTTTATGGAGATTGTCATGTTTGGTGGAATGCTCTAAAAACTGCTGTATGTATGATCTTCGTTTCCCCCAGAATTTACCGAGATACCGAAACATATACATTAGCGACGTATCCGACCCATTTATTTTACCTAAAAGCTTTTTGCCTGTACAATAAAACATAGATTATAGTATTAACTCCAAGTGTCATTTATGTGTTATATAAATTTTACAATATAAAAAATTGGCACGATCCCTTTTTTTACCTTCGTAGTAGATGTTCTTCAAAATTACACATTTTTATGACTGTTAGATAATTAAATTTACTGTGATGGAGTGTTATTACTACTTCATTTTTAGAGTAAATAATTAGTTTCTGCAGAACTTTCCTGATTTTCTGTAGAGAGCTATTATGGTCTATGTATTAATTAACCTAGATAATCTCTCATAAACACTAATACGTTGGAGTAAATTTCATCAATAGATATAGCACCGTTTTCACGCAAGAATAAGTTTAAAAATTTACTAAGTGTGATATAAATAAAAATAAAGCATCACTTAAATTGTCATTTTCTCTGTATTTTGGGGTCCATTTGATAGACTTACAGGCACTGAATTTCACCTCTACTTTAAAAAAGAAAACTATTTTTCAGAGATTAGGCAAAATGGATTTTCAGACTCCGTGGTTTTCTCTCGTAAGTTTAACATTATTTTCAGAATACTTTCTCTTTATATACACTGAGAAAAGGGATTTCTTGTATTAAATGACATTTACATTAACATTTAATGAACATGGATTTGAAGGTGACGAATCGTACATTCATTTACTATTAATGAATCATACACTTGCCAAAATGGATTACGGTAACGTATTTTTCAAAAACTATTAAATCCAAAAAAATATTTGTTATCTGTTGATGAATATGTTATTTGTGGTGAGTAAATCATAACATTAGACATTGTACTGAATGGTTTATTTAACATTTTTTTTTCAGTGTTTATGTTTTACCGTATCTAACGTATCCTACTGATTTTTTTTTAATTCTTGATACTCGATATCCTGTAATTGTCATATACATTTATCAAAAGGTTTCATAATTTATCCTTTTGAGACTATCCTCAATTGAAATTCCCGTAGGCTATTCTGCACACGGCTCAAAACAGCCCACATCCAGACCTCTTTGCGCCAATGAATTTCACGCCTATTTCTTGTACCAGCATCTCAGCGTTCCGCGGTAAGCACACTCAAAAAGCCAGTGCGGCTAAAGCTTTATATATACTCGCGCGCACCATCGTCCCGCGTAGACAATTAAATTTATCAACACGCACGCGCGAATGGCTCGGTGTTCGATGGTGCGTCAACTCTTCCTCTCTCTCTCTCTCTCCCCCTGTAGAGTTGCTCTTCAAACGGACTTTCGCCTGGGCGATCGAGGCGCGCCACAACGCGGTATATATGTATATCCCTCCGCTGGTGTGCGCGGGCGCCCCGAGCCTCGATTCGCTCCACGAGTTAAGGGAAATTAATTCGCAAATTGCAGACGGCTGCGAGACCGACGAGAGCTCGACGACCTTCTCTTCTCTCTCTCTCTCTCTCTCCCCCTCTCTCTAACCGCCTACTAACGACTCTGACCAATTGTTCGTTTCCGAGAGAGGCTCGAGTCGCGTGCTGATTGGCAGCCACTTCCCATTATTCTCGTGAGTGCTCAAAAAATTGAGCTGCTGCTGCTGCTGCTGCTGCACGCATTCACTCGCGTTAAAGAGAGGATCCAGGCGGAAAAGAGTGCCGAGAGAGAGAGAGAGAGAGAGAGAGAGAGATGTTATTTTCCATCGCTCTTCCTGGGGTAGTTCGTTCACTCGGGATTCCTTTTTTCTCGATGACTCAGATTTGAGATGGAATACTTGCAGGGGTTGGAAGAAATGTCTTAAGAGCAAGCAGAGGAGTAAGTGGATGGAGAAAGATTGTCGTATTTGTATGTTTGTGTGTGCGTTTTAGGAGATTTAAATGTGTTTGCGTGTCTGTGCGACACTCGTTTTGTTGATTGCTATGTTATATCGAAGATTTCATTTTAACTGAAAAATGTTGAGAGGATGCAAACGTGCTCTTTATTGGATTAATACAATAAAGCCTCGTTAAGAGTTCAATTTAAAATAAACGTTTTTATTTTCATTAGTGGTGTTTGACCTTTTTTTTATCGTGGGCAAAATGTTTGTGTGTTTCTGTAGGTTACATCATTAATTTCAAAAAGCAGAGCGATCAATTATAGAACGTGTATAATTTGTGACCCTATTTTCTTCAAGTTATAACTAATAAATAATGTTTTTCACTATTATATTGATTTTATTTTACTGCATTTATAAATTAAGTAGGTATTATCAAAGAATTACAATGATTGATTAATAGTAATAAAATGTTTTTATGTCTGTTTTAGGTAACTATCCATTCGTAACAGAGTGACAGGTCAATATTGTTGTAAGTAACAAATTCTATATCGTGCACCTCTCTTACGAATCTATTGGTATACTAAAAATCATTGCATCAAATTTAAAGTATTTCCACATTTATGCAATAAATAACTAGAGTACATAAGCACCACAGTTTATTAATAACAGTGCACCTACAATAAAATCAGCCAGCAACTCATAAATTCGCGCAATTTCGCGACACGGCCGGCCGACCAACGACGTTTCAATTTATTTAATCCAGACAATAAAGCAGGACATTATAACTCGCGCCACCTACATAACCAGTAGTCGACCGGATTTTGCCAAACGGAAATTTTCCCTCTCCCGCGTCGTCGCGAGACCGCATCTCAATACAAAATCGCGCTCCTCTCCCATTATCCTCGCTGGAGTTCCAGCTGGGGGACTACGATGGCGGAAAATTGAGAAAAGTCACGAGAGTCGACGGAGGCAAAAGCACCGGTATAGTCCCGAGGTCCGCGCAGTGGCTTAATTGAGCGGAAATTCCCGCGTCTTCTGTTGTTAAATAATTTAACGACACGTATCGCTATAACGACTCTGGCTGTTCTCTCTGGGCGATCGACTGTTGCCTGCTGCCGCCGTGCACTTAATAATCTCGCCTCGGCGCTTGCCCGTTAATTACAAATGCAGCGGCGAAGATCGTTTGCGTTCGTCCGAACGGGAAAAGTACTTGCTCCGGAGCTCGGTAGGAAATGTGCAACGCCGCCGCGGGGCGAAGAGTGGGAGGAAAGTCACCGAGAGAACGGAATTTCCTCGACGAGCGCGCGGTAGGGCATATCCTTAACTCGATTCCGTCTCTCTCTCTCTCTCTCTTCTTCTATGCACGAAAGGAGAGAGAGGGTATTCAGTGCGGCGAAAGTCGGGACCAAAACTTTCCCATCACAGAGATTACGCTTATCTAGCTAATTTTCAAAATTGTTCTACTCCCGGCTCTTTGGGCTCTTGTATGTCTCTGTGCAGGGGGTATGAATAATCGAAACGCTGCAGCGTGTGTAGTGTGTGCGCCGCCTTTGGTTCAAGCGCGCGATTGCCAACATCGCCGAACGCTTTATCTATCCCTTTAACCGTTGAGCGGTTAAGTACTTTGTTCGCTCGTTTTTTGTGTTTATTTTTTTTTCTTCCGTTTTTTTTGTTGTTATGACGTTTATACACGATAATCGACTTTTTGCGTTCATTTTGGATATCGGGGTTTAGAAACATTCGCGGCCTGCGATAACTACTATCGTTAAATCGTTATTTCCATTTTGGCCTCGCTTTATTTTTAATAAAAATGTGTATGAGTTCCTTTTATATTTTGTTTGAATTTTAGTAAAGTGATAAATTCCAGCGATTTTATGACGGAAAAAATGCGCGGTGAATTGGTTATCTTCGCATAAAAGTAAAACTATTAGTCGTTTTTCGTTATTTTGAAATATCTATATTGGTAGAGCCCTTTTTGTGAGAAGGCTGAAAAGATTTTCTGAATCATTTTTTCATTATCTTTTTATTTTTACAAAATTCTGTTTTTATGCTATTTTAGTAAGTCTGACCCTATTTGTATGCTTTTAACAGAATAAATAAATAAAATTCATTCAAGATAGATATTTTTATGAAACTCGAGCTATAATTTCTCAGTTACGTTTCTAAGTAATACGTTTTAAGCCTTGGGAATGCTCTAAAGTACCGTGGAACACATTTTTTCAAAGTTAGAATCATGAATAGGAGGCACGCAACAAGGTTCAATGTGTTCTTATGGGAAAAAAAGTGCACATTAATACGGACAAAATCATTTTATTTCAATTTCAAGAAAAAAATTATTAAAAAAAAAGTTGAAAATTATAAATCATCCTTTTTCTGATAAAAAAGATCAAAACGAAAACTATGATGTATTTATTAACAAAAAACTTTTGTTAAAGGCACACTAATCGGAACAGTATCCTACATATTTTTTAACTACAGTATTTTTACACAACCAGGTTCCGAATTTTCATTAGTTTATTTTGTATTTTTAAACAAGTCTATGCTTTATTTGAAAAAACTTATTTAATAGCACCATTGTTTAAATGTTATACTCCACCACCAATGAATAAAGAGATAATATAAGTTATGATATAAGATTGAATACTGTAGTTATATCATTCTGCGGATCAATTAGTTAATTTATTCAAATAAATGTATTTGCATTTTTTCCTGGAGCTGTATGCCTGTATTTAAATTATTTACATTTCTTTATTAATTTTTTCATTTTAATTTAAATTTATCTAGATATCTGGTTACACTTATTAGAAATTGTTTTTAGGGAATAAATACACGTCGTATTTTTTTATGAAACTATATTACAGAAGAATGCGCGGGCCAGACAACACTTAGATAATATTTCGCAATCGATAAAATGTCCTATAAAAGTATACGCGACAATATCGATATCATAAAACTATCGATTGTCTAGAAGTGGCAAAACGTTTTCATATGATTCTGTAATAACCGTTTTACTTAGATACTTCATAATAGCTTTCGTATTTCTGTATGTTTCCATTCACTTTTTTTCTTACTTTATTTAATTTACTTTTATTGGCATCAAATTATTTGGATTCCCAGTAAAAATAGTTGAGTACATTATATAAGTAAGGTTTAAATTAAAAAGTTGTCTCATAATCTTTAATAATACTAGTAACTAAATATTTAGTTGTAAAAAATCATTAAATATTATTGCGTTATTATATTTAAGATTGCCATTTTTGATAATTATAATGCGTAATAACCACATACATTATATTTTAGATTATTGGTTAGATTATTGTTATTGATCGACATTCAGAATATTTGAGGTGGCACATTCAACATCATGTAAACACGTGCTACAACAATGGTATTTCTAGTTGTGAATATATTCTGTTGTCTAGCATGAAGTGGATAAATAATCGCATTAGCATCATTGAAATTTATAGTATTCTTGGCTCTTCTATTGT
Source organism: Megastigmus stigmatizans (assembly GCA_900490015.1). Classification (NCBI taxonomy): domain Eukaryota; kingdom Metazoa; phylum Arthropoda; class Insecta; order Hymenoptera; family Megastigmidae; genus Megastigmus; species Megastigmus stigmatizans. The sequence goes on from UELV01100515.1 coordinate 8,903, forward strand.
ATTCAATGCTCTTATTTCCAAATTGAATTTAAGCACGCGTACAAGCATAGTTTTCTGTTTGTTACAATTTTATGATTAATCTTTCAGAATAAATCTAGGTTTTACATATTTTCGAATTTTGAAAAGTTAATAAAAAAGAAAAAAACTTTCGTCTATGAATATAAAGTAACAAAATGTTTTTTAGTAATTAAACAATTGAAATCATCACCATCTGGTAAAAATTGGACATTTTTTATGGGTGTAAGGCCTTTTTATTACCAAAAAAATGTTCAGGATATGATGATTTTCTCAAACAATCTTTACTCATTCAATATGAATATGAATAATTTTCAACACCCAATACAGACAATTCATTCTTTTACATTGACACGCACATATAACAATCAAGATAGCGCATCAATTTGCGCTTTTGTGCGATATCATTTTGTACGTATGACCTATTCTGAAAAAGAAAAGAACAAAGCAAAGTAAGACATTCTCTTTACCGCGATGAATTCCGAATGCATGTAGATGGGTCACGGTTGAAGCTAACGGGCTCCAAGCTCCACTACGAAGATGAGCCCAGAAAGGTATATGGATAAGGGTAAAAGGAAGGAAGTAGAAAGGGGGTGAGAGAGAGAGAGAGAGGGAGAGACCCACTTTTCCGAGCTCGCGTTGAAGGAGCGATTCGTATCGCTTTATCCGGCGGCGCGATCTTTCCGCGACTCCCTTGGCTTCGTGCAGCCGCGAAAAAGAGGAGGAATTACGGGTGCAGGGGTCTCGGCGCATGGAAAACACTCTCTGCACGCGCATACGCCGGTACATGGCCAGCCGCGCACACACACACACACACACGCGTTCGTCCAGTAAGAAATGCGCAGACGGTTGGGCGCCGCGAAAGCGTAATTCAGCCCGGAACTCGTTACACTTTATGAAATGAAATGGACGCTAAATGAAAAGTTACACTCCGCCCGCTCGTAAAGTTCGCCCCGGTGAGCCCGCGCGAACGTATATACCCTTAAGGTCCGCACGCGCCGCCGCCGTTTCGTCGTCGTTTCTTCCTTGCGCGCGCGCTCCGTGCAGAGCGAGCGAGCATCCAGCCACAGATGCCTCTCCCACCTTCTCTCTCTCTCTCTCTCTCTCTCCTCCTTTTTACCCTTCCTTACTTTTCTTATTTACTTCCGCCTCGCCCCCTTTTATGACTTGCGTGAGCGAGTTGGGCTCCGACGATTTTCCCCCTCTTTACTCTCGCTTGGCGTCGTCGTTGACTTTCTCTCTCGCTCTCTCACTCTGTCTCATGCAGCGGAGAATTGCTTCTCTCGCAAGTTGATTTTCGCGGAGATTTGGTGACGGATGGTAAGGGAAACTTTTCGGCGGAAAAGACGAGTACTGGTGTAAGCGGTGGAAGTCATTGCAGGAACATATTTTTCGCAGGAGTCTTTATTCTGATTGTCTAATTTACACGAGATTGAATCGTTCAGTTTGAAGAGCAATACGGATCTTTCCTTTTTATGGCTTATGATTTCTTTTTTTTGGTAGGAAATAATATCAAGCTGAGGTTGGGTGGCAGCTTGGAAATACCTAGAAAATTGACATCGAATGAGAAAGTGTTCGGGAAAAATGGCTTTGCGCGAGGAAAGGTCTATGAACGCATAACGGAATCCAATGAGCAAGTAAATAAATGCAATCCAGACTTGTTTGCGAAATCGTTTTGTTGAATTTGCATAAATATTTCCCCTTGCTAGGTCTCACGCAAGCTAACTCAGCTGGTACCACCAGTTTCATTCGCGACTTCATTTCACATATCTATACTGACGAAACAAAACGTATGCGAAATAAGTTTATTGTTTTAATTATATTCTACATTTGTAATTACTCCGTTGATATTATCCATCATATAGTATTATTAATTGCTTACGGAATATTCTAATTTTGTAACTACACATTACAAATAAATTACATATTTTCATTTTTAATACGTATGATGAGCATTCATTCCTTATTACTATTTCATAGTATTATTCAAAGTATGCAATTTTATAAAAAGTATAAATTAAATAAGTCTAGCAGATTTGAAGTTTAGTTAACAAAGGAACTTGAGAGGAAGTTGTTCAACGTGTTTCAAATATTTAAGACTTGCAGATGCAATGCATTAATCACAATTAACTTTCATAGAAAATTGCTAGGCACAATATTTTTCCCGTATCTAATAGGCAACGTATAATTTATATTTTAACCTTGCGTATGATCATATAAGAATCGAGATTTTTTTCCCTCAGAAAAATCCCGGACGAAAAGTTATTTCGTTGAAGAGGTGAAATATCTATCTGTGGCTTCACTTTAGTTGAGAAAGTAAAGGCTTGTTCTATTTCAGATTTATTTCGTTGGGTAGCTTTATTTTATTTCTTCTGCTATTTTTTTTGCCTTTTTTGCCCCTTTTTTCCATCGCGGCTTTTTGCGACCGTGTGCGAGCGCTCTTCCTGCTTTTACCGCGCTTTAATTTTTTAGCTCACTGTCTGAGAAAATCGATTCGGTTTTATATATCTGGCTCAGCTTTCTTTTCTTCGGTTTTCCACGATTGACTTGGATCCACTGAATTTCGCGTGTACATTTTAAAATTTGTACTATTTTCTTTTCTTAGACGGTTATACGTATAAAACTATGTATGTAAATATAGTTATTTTTTACATTTAACGGTCATTTAGATGCAGAAGAAAAAAATGTTTATTTGTGCACTAAAGGAGTCTCAGATTTAATTTATATACCTTTTTTATGAACCAAAATAAAACTTTAGTTCACTTAATTCCTTTTGACTTTGACATAAAAAATTTTATGCTCTTTTTTATGTTGATTGCTGAGCCTGGAAAATTATAGTAACCTATAATATGTACATGTATATAGATGTTTAGTTGGATAATTTATACGCAAGACTTCAAAACACAAATTTTGTTTTGCTTTTTTATTACCTGTTTTTATTTACGTGTGCATTAAAATTTAAAGAATATTTACCTAACATAATAAGTTAATAGAATTTCTTCTGTAAATTTAATACATTTTCATTTGATACACAAAACTTAAGCAATTGAAATTGTATCGATAACCACAAACTTATGAAATTATCAGTACTGGTATCGGTCTACAAAAGATCCTCGCAGACATACAATCCTGAGAGTGCGCCTATACCGAGGTACACTAGCGCATCATCGCAATAGCCAGCGAAGCGATTCACGGGACACACTCGGGCTTCCGTATCGCGAGCACAGCCCACACCACTGGTCATTTTCTGATTTTCGCTTTGTGGCTCAACATGTCTGTCAGCGCGAGAGCCGCTAAATTCAGCTTACAGCCATGCGCAGGCGTAGAGGTAGAGGTTATAGCTAATATATATATATATATTATGCGAGACCCATATATATATATATATATAT
>UELV01100521.1:0-13464 GCA_900490015.1 Megastigmus stigmatizans
CGTTAGCGTTAGTTTTAGGGTATAGGTCATAATTAGTTATAGGTGAGCATATTAGGCGAGCGAAATCATCGAATGCGATAAAATAAACAATGTTAAATACTCGATACCTCAGAAATCTCATATAAATGTTTAAATAGTTCATGATCGAAATCGAATCAAACTGAATAACTCCTTTAATAAATATTTATTTTATATAGGTTTCTTCGATAAAAAAATATTAATACAGAAAAAAAATTATATAAAAATTACTATATTATGTAGTAAATTTTCATAACATACGTATTAGTATTTACCTTACTTTAATTTTACTATGTTTTCTAGCAATTTTTACTAGAAATCAAGTCTGTCTCCATTTTAATGTACTACTATAGTATTTTTTTTTTTAAATTTATTGCACTTTTTCATGAAACATTTTTCTCCGTGTATGAAATAAAACTGATTTACTAAGTTAATTTATTATCCTTATCCTTCATCAGAGCCGTATTTTCAAAATTATATTCAATACTATAAGCTTATAATTGAATCTAAAAATTTACGTGGGTCCATAAATTTAAGGTAAAATGTAATAGACAGAAAATAGTTTAAAAATTTTAAAATTACCTTTATATGTAATAAATCCCCTTTTCACTGATAAAATCTCTTTTTAAAATGAAAAATCTTTTTTGACGACATTCAAAATAATTTTTTTCGACTGCACACAAAGACTGTGAAACATGCACACATCGCATCTAAACACACTAGCGCCATAGCTGCATGTGGCCCCTAGAAGCTTCCGTAGAAAATAGTGCATGAATTAATAATTTACATATAATCAAAGTAGCTTACGTAATGTGTCGAAAAAATTTTTTATAATGTATTTTGTTAATGAAAAAATAGATATCGGCAACGGAAAATAATTCTATTATTCACGATAGCTTTTTTATTTCTGAATATTTTTAATTTAAAAGGTATTTAAAAGGCTTATTCTGTTCCTTGAATAACTTCGGGAGGAGTCACCGATATGAAAATTAAAAAATTATTAAAATCTCAAAAGTTACAGTGAATGGTTGCTAATTTGAACGATAATTTTTATAAACAAATAGTTGGAAATTTGGAGGTTTTAATAATTTTTTAATTTTCATATCGATGACTACCCCGAAGTTATTCCAGGAACAAAATAAGCCTTTTAAATACCTTTTAAATTCAAAAATATTCAAAAATAAAAAAGCTATCGTAAATAATAGAATTATTTTTCGTTGTTGATATCTACTTTTGCATTATCAAAATTCATTATAAAAAATTCTTTTTTGAGATTTTACATTTACTACTTTTATATAATATTAATTTTTGCACTATATTCTCATCAGTAACTTTGACAGAAATGTTTAAAATTAAGGTCAATTCTTGTGCTCGAGCTATCTTAATAAGTGTATTTTGCAGGGAATCATGTATCAAGATTTTTATGTTTTACATCATCCACAAAATTTGTTATTTGTTATAAACTTAGCTTTTGAATTCGTTTAAAATTTTACGTACATGCTTAATTACTTAAATAATTTATTAAATAAATTCTGATCATTTAAACTTTTGAATAGAATTCCCTTCCTGATTATTATAACACTTTGCTAAAAGTTCACGTATGTATATGATTCCAATACTCTACCGGATAGATCGGTCGAAATTTTTCTGGAAATCATTTATCGCCTTTATTTTCGCATATAATTCTCCTAGAAAAACCTATAAAAAGAAAAATTGTTCTGATTTTTACTTGAAATACATAATTATAAAAACCATTTCATTCAATTTTCACTCACGATTTTTCTCCGCGTTCACTCGGTTTTCAGCGAAGTTAAAGTTTCACTGAAAGAAATATCACTGTCTTATTCAAGCTAAGAGTATATAATTCTTTGAATTTATAGGGTTCGTGTAAAAAAACTGTTAATGATACTATCGTTTGGATACACTATAGAATAAATGTACGCTGTAAAAATGAGCACATAATTTTACGCTATCAAGCCAATAAATTCTGTTCCTGAAACGTTTATTTTTATTTTTATTGTTAAGGGCAAGTCTATCTTTCATCTTTAATTTTATATCTAATATCAAAGTGTACGTAAAGAATTTTGAATACTTATCAACATACTATGCATACAGAAGATAGCATTTCCAGATTAAATCCTTACAAATGAAAGAACGTTAAAATTGTAATTAAGTATTGACTAACAGCAAATGTAAATCTTCTGCGCATACTGTTAAATAAAAAAATAAATCTGAATCGTATATAATAGATAGGAATTTAGCTTAAATCAGACACACTAGTTAGCCAATTTTTTCTCTCTTTACACCCAAGCTTCTATAGAAAGCAGAAGTTCACATTTCGACTGGCGAGCCCTCGGACTAGCAAGGTTCTAAGATTACTTCCCCATCAAGAGGTTAAATTAAGTGAAGCCGCTAACGTGTTTCTCCGTCTTTGCACGTGCACGATCGCTGTCTTCTTTTTTGTTCGGTTCCTCTCGCAGCTACTCGAAAATACCCATATTGTGCGTTTCTTCTACTTCTTCATCGTCATCTTCTTTCGCTGCACGAAAGAAATTCCCCTCTATAGGAAACGTAATACACTTGAAACGCAATCCACACGTATGTACTGTCAAAGCTACTATATATACTAAGCGTAGCGACAAAAGCAATACCCGCATGCAAAGGTTTCTTTTCCCTTTTCCTTTTTTCCTCTTTTCCTTGGCCGTCGTTTTTTCTCTCGCCCACGCTCTTCTTTCATCCTCTGTCACATGTCTACTTGTTGAACGACATATCGTATGTATTTGTTTGGCTTCGATTTGATGAAATTCTGATCAATGCCAGAGAGATAACTTTCTCTTTGTTTTTTGTTCAATGATTCGAATGGTAGTAGTATCGGTTCTGGCATTTTGAAAAGTGATAGATCAGCTGATTTTATAAGTTCAAATTTGAAAATCAAGTTATCATTATAATAAGCTACGCATATTGTCGCCTATATTGATTGATTACGCAAGTTATTCTATTCAAGTTTACAATTAAATAAAATGGACATTCATCCTTTTTCCATTAACCTTTCATTTTGGTAATTCTGTCTTTTGCAATACAAAAAATGGAGGACACATATAATCCTAAAGAGAAAAATGATTTATTATTAAAATAAAAAAAGCAATCATTCTATAATTTACTATCTTTTAATTAAGTATCGCGCGAATTGTTTGATTGAAAAAGAGGATCCATTAACCAACTTCCTCTAAACCGCGCATAAAAATGTCGGTAAACTTAGGGCAATCTCACTCTTAAAAGGTACGAGAGCGTAAAGCAAGAAAAATAGGTATACACTGTATAGTAGTCTGTCCGATATAAGATTTTATGACAGATTGATGCAACGAGTAGCGGCAGCGGAAGCAAGGAAAATTTTCCATCGCTACAGCTGCATCAACTTTGTTTTCATTGGACTTGATGCAAAACATATATATATATATATATATATATAGTGCACATGATGCAGGGCCGTTGCTTTTTTGCTCCCCTTTTCCCTGTAACCGCCGAGAAATTGATTTTGCGAGCTCGGCATTTATTATTTCCGTCCTCGCTTTCCGGAAAATACAAGGGGTATTTGCACTCAGTTGGGTAAACATCGAAGAGAGAAAGAGAGAGAGAGAGGTAGATACATTGAAAAAAAATTTAGTCAAATCAAAGAAAATTTTATTGAACCAAAAAAAAAATCTTCCAATTCTCCCTAGAAAATTATTTATTTGAATGAAATAAATCTAAAATTTTGATTCCAGAAAATATATTGATTTTAAATACAGTAAATATTTTTTTAAGGGAAATAAATATTGTTTAGATTCAAATAAATATTTATTTGATTGAAAACAATATTTTATTCTTGTAAAAAAATATTTTCTTCTAACCAAACAAAAATATTTCGAATCAAATCAATATTTAATTAAATTAATAACATGAAGTTTACGAATCAAACAAATATTTATTTGATTCAAAAAAAATATTTATTTCCATTAAAAAGATATTTTCTTTTGACTAAATAAATATTGTTTTTAATCAAATAAATATTTGATTAAATTAATAAAATGAAATGTACATTTCATTAATTCAAAGAAGTATTTAGTCAGTAATTATTATGTTTAAAAAAAAAGAATTTGATCTAACTAAACAAATTTTTCTTGATTCAAAGAAATTATTCTTTAGTTCAATCTACACTTTAAGTTGAGTAAAAGAAACATGTATTCGTTAAAGCATCGAATTATTACCGAATAATTAGTTTGTTTCAAAGAAATATTTACTTAACTTAAAAAAAAAAATTAGTAAAGTAACAAAATATTAATATGTCATTTTGACTTTTTGTGCATTACCAACAAATACCTAAATATTTTTGGTTTGAAGAAATAATTTAGTTGTTTACTGCAAATAAAAATTTTTTGGTTTCTAATAATTTTTTAATTGAAAAATCATTTATTCGTATAAAATAAATGTTTACTTTTCTTAAATAAATCACTTAATTATTTTGAATAAATATTTATTTAAATAAATATTGTACTCTCAATGACATCAATCTATTTGTCGAATAAATGATGTAATAGTCAGTTCAACTTAAATAAATATTTGCTTGAATCAAAGAATTTATTAATCAAGAAATTTTTTTTTCAGTGTAGTTATACACTGTTTATTTGTAACGATATTATAAAAAATTGACAATATTGAGAGAGAGAGAGAGAGAGAGAGAGAGAGAGAGAGAGAGAGAAAGAGAGAGAGAAACGTTTGCATCGTAATTTTTTTAAGAGAAAAAAGCTGTTGTAGTGAAAGACGCCTTTTGCAAGTCATCCATATTAGAAAATTTTAATAAAAAATACGTGCAAGCGCGCGGTAATGTGTGTATAGCGCCACGGAAGATTGAAAAATTTAACCGTGTGTTGAAGCATCTTTGGCCGAGAGCGCATATCTAGACGTGTGAAGAGGAGTAAAGAAAATTTTTTGAAAATTTAGAAGGAAAATACATGAGAAATCGCGCTGGATGAATTTAAGATAACATGTATATACTCGTGCCGTAATTCGTCTCGTGAATTTTATAAATTTGAAAATTCTCCTGACAAGTGTTCTGACAGAAAGCCTTTTATTATTCCGTAGAAGGATATTTCATTGTGTTATTTTAATTAGTGAACTTTCTGATCGAAGTGATAATTTTAAATTTAAAACAATGATAATGACATCTTGAAGATTTCCAAAAAAGAAACTCGAAAGATGCGTTAAAGTATCATCATTACCATCCTAAAGAGCTCTTCAGAATATCCTAAAGATTTAGTCAAGATAGCTTTTAGCGTTAAAATAGTCCAAGAGCTTGGAGCCAAAAAAAAGTCTCTGAATTGACAAAAGCTAGTTTTTTGATAGTCTATTACTGCAGTACTGGTGTACGTGAAAATGCTCTGGTCGGTTACGCATTCATTAGGACAGATGTCATAGGTGAGCTGTCAAACATTTCGCAATTAACGAGAGTATGAAATGAATTTACAAAGGCTGAGAGTTTATATACAGGTGATTATACACATTGCATATAAAGAAGAATTATCTTAGTCAGTCAGCTGTGTGTAGCTTAATAAAGCTGTGACACAGTGAAGTGACTCAGTGAAGGGAATTTTAGGCGTATTTTATAGATGATATATAATCTGTTATAATCTCTATGAAAGTAGTGGAATCTATAAAAATTACCTTTAAAAAGGTAAAAATTATGGAAAGTATATGATTTTCTTCCCCAGCATAATTAAATTTATTCTTAAGCCAAATCCTACTATAAAATATAATCTCTTTTAGTCGGTGTATCTATAATACGTTTCAGATAATCGTTATCGATAAAAAAATACAATATTTATTAACTTTTTGCTACATAACATTAAACTCATATTTCCAACTAAATAATTAATTCTTTATTAGTTTCAATATTATTATAATTTGAACGAAATTGAACAATATTAAGTCAAATCAATCAAAGTTAAGAAATCAAATCAAATAGAATCATATATCATTAATTTTATTACAGCATCATAAAAAGCTTTTTATAAAAGTTAATAAATTTCCAAGCATCTAATCAAAAGAATACGTGTAACTTCCTGAACTGATAATTCTGAAAAAAAAACTACTTTCCGAATCTCGGAAGCCAAATCTTCATTTTTTCAATCTTATCGTCGCATCCATCAGCTAAATTATATCGTACTTACGCGATGCTGAAGTATAGCGCAAAACAAGGAGTCAACCGGCACCCGAAAAAAAAATCATAAATAAAACTAACTCGAGGAAACTGATAATATCGCGGGCGACATACGTTTCGTCACGCGAGCTACCTAAGCCCCGAATGCGCCGCACTGCGCATGACATTACATACATATACATATACACACAAAGAGTACTACAGTACATGATGCGGAATTTTTCGCGAATGCCGCAGAGATCGCTCGCAGGAAATTTAATTGAAAACCGGAAATGTTCCTGCAGCTAGCGCTGTAATTAGTACGAGCTCACGTGGAGGGGTAGTAAGGAGCCTTAATTAAAGTTTCGCGGCTCTTTTCAAAAGTTCGAGCGCGTTTGTGTGTGTGTATGTCGCAGTGTATACTTGTAGTTACAATGAATTAATTACGATATGCGAGAGCGTAAAAATAAGTGTGCGAGAGTCTAGTATAAGTTGGCTGGTTCTAGGTGCTTAATTGAAATTAGAGTTTATGGGACGATAACTGCTTGATTCGAGCAACTTGTACTCTGCGGTTTGGTGCAGAGTTTGGATATTATTTCGTAAACGTTGCGCCCGCTTAAGTATTGTACTTTTTCTTTGCGTCGATTAAAAGAAAATATAAGGATCGAGATGGGTGCACTATGCGCACTCTATATCTTAAATTAAAGTATTTCCTAAAGATAAAATATATCAATTAATTTTAAAGCGTACTTTAAAATAAGTGAATTTCCTTAATTATACTGTAGTATTTATTAATTTTAAGATAATACGCAACATAAATCAACCGAGGGCTTAAAAATGTTGAATAATACTTATTATAAAGTATTTACGAATCATATAGATTATGACATCAGCATCGTAACATATTACAAATGCATTCATGCATACTCTCTAAATTAATTCTAGTGAAAATTTAATTAACTTATCTAGTGAACATTGTTGCACTAGAAATTCAGTCAAAAGTCACTAATTTGTAAGTGATTGCCATATTTCATTGTTATTCAAGTGAAAAAGTTGTTACTATTAATTCAGTGAAAACTAGTTTACAAAAAAATATTCACAAGTTTTCAATGAAATAGAGTAAAATTTAACCTCAAAAGTGGTATTTATTGGTATCGTTGATTTTGCATTGTTGAAACGTGTAAAAATAATTTATCAAATGAAACAAAGTTGCTTGGTAAGTTACGTAAATACGTGCAAATTATTTTCGACACCTAAGATTTTATATTAAATAAATATAAAATAAAATTAATTAAGGGAAAGCAGTATAGTAGCATCCCTCCTCCTCGGACTATTTCTCTGTTCCAATTAATTAAAAAACCGATAAGTTAAAGATGTACTAAAGATTAAAATTTGGTTTTCATGCGAGATCCTATTAAAGTTAAATTGTTGTGATCGTTTTTTTTTTAATGAATTCTTATAATATATTTCAGATTTGAAAAAATACTTGCAAAAATAGTTCCCAGATTGCAGCTTCTGTTCTGTCTTAATTTATTTCAGAAAATCTGCAAAAAAAGATGAAAAAATAATGATTTTCATCAACTAGATCGAAAAATATTCTCTCAAATTGCCCATTGACGAACCAGAGATTTTTGAGTACTTTGCACCCGTATACAACATGAGATCGATACTTTTCATTAAAAAAGCAAATCATTATTTGGTGATACAGTTTCTAGACACTATATGTATACACTTCAAAAAGACCAAGTTCCTGAATAAAATTATAGATTCAATGTTCTTTTATATTAAAGTATTTTTATTTATAATAAATATTTATTCTTCGTGATTTAAAGTAACATTAATCAGAAATTTATATATATATATTATTATTGTAATCTGCAATTATTCTCTTACCAGACCCTGTAACTAGAGTTTTGTGAAGCAAATTGTATTTGTGTCCAGTTGATTATGTATAGCTAGGTCCGATTGGTCAGGTTTATTGAGACAGCCTTATCTGGCGATTTCAGTTGACTATGCGGTGAACTCATAAGGTTCTCGTGCAGATTTTCTAAGACAGTCTTACGTAACAATTATTCAGTAATCTGCGCAAAAGTTTACCAGGCCTGTTCAGCATCCGGTAAGAAGGATAATATGCCTCATAATGCCAGGCCCTTACTCAACTTCACGAGGACCTCACTTGAACTGTTTGGCTATTATTAATTGGGTGGTAAAGAAGTGGAAATTTCATTGGTAAAGCGGCAGCAGAAATACATTCAGTTTTTAGTGACTATATCCACAAAAATCAATAGTGAATTTCACAGTGACTGACTTATCCCTTTGAAAAACAGTGTAGATACACTATTATTAGTGAAATTTACCTAGAAAAAAATCAAGATAATACATGCTGAATTAACTATTCTAATTATAAGACACTTATTTGACTTTCGCACTTCAACAATTGAAGTACACGTAATATGTATCATATTTAATACCAATTTCTTTTTAAAAATTTTATACTTCAAAAAATCTGATAATTTAAATTTAAATGTATGCTTAAATATTTACACATGTCATATTACTCGCTTTGTATCATCAATTTTCTTTCCGTTAGACATTAATACTACGAATTAGAATGTGAAGTTGTAAAAAATAGGGCGAAGGGAAAAGGGCCTGACTTGAAGTGACTATCATGCGCGAGCAGATCAGACAGAAATCGATATCTTTATTGTGCCCACAGGTAAAGTAGCGTGAAGTGAAACGGTTGATTTGAAAGCAAACTGAGAGGTTTGTTAGATTTTCAGAAATCAAGATATCAAGCACTGATTTTGAATGCCATGTTGTAACAGATGTATGCTTACATGATGAAAAGATACGAGGAAGTGTTTAGAATGAAGTTAAAACTGTTGTGGTTGATTGTGTACCTTTGTAAAACATGTAATTTTAAGAAGAAAATTACGTACAGGCTCATTAATTATTTATTATTTTGGGTAACCAGATAATATTGTATATTGTAGACAATTTGGTTATATTTTAAACAAGGACAATGCGTTATGATATGCAAGATAGGATTATAACATTACATTATTTTCTATATTGCATTATTAAATGCAGCTAATCTCCGTGCATTACAATAGATGATCCTAAACTCATTATTACAGAATTGACTTTTTCCATAAAACATTTTGCAACACCTTATATTACTTTAATTAACTACGTGAACTATCAATCCGATATTAGAAAGAAAATAATTCGCTAATGTGAATAATGATAAACGCATTCGTAAACACGAACGTGTTAATTATCGTAACATTTAATAAAGCCGGCATTTTTAAAGTTACGCGTCGCCCGTATAAAGTCACATCATTAAAAGTTTTAACGCTTAAAAGCATTGCCGTCGTAATTGTTCGTGCGGCATAATTCAAAACGACCGCAAAAAGAATAGCACTTTATAAATCATTATAAAACACCATTCTTCCTATCGAATTGATTGTTTCCATTGAAATACGCACCGCTGAACACATACATACATGTACACTCCGAAAATACCTCACGCATAATTTTCCACGTATATATGTTTATAAACGCGGACGGGGTGGCCGAGCCTCGAGTGCCATATTTTATGCGAAAGACAATATTGGCATGATAAAATTACCGAGTTTCGATCGTCCTGCAGTACTCACCAATAGTGCATTAATAAAGTAGCCGCTACAGAGGCGCAATAAAGATAAATACATCGAGTATAAAAATCGCGTATTAATTGAAAAAAAAAGGAGGCTAGCCGAATTAGCCAAGTTCGATCATTGTCATCGTCACTATATCATCTAACTTTTACCTTTATTGTCGTCATTAATTCCAAGCGCTATTACTGCCGGCAGACAGCCGCACTGTGAGCATTTTCGGTGTGTGTATGGTTGTATTACGGGAAAAAGAGCATCGTGCAGTTGTCGCGAGGGGGTGGGAAAGAGAAAAGTTATGAATCCGATAAAATTTTAACGATCATGTGCGCGTAGCACGTATATGCTTACACACATAACAGGATGTATAGTCTGTGGGCGCTGAATTTTATTTACGATCATTTTCGCGCGACTGCCAGACAATCGTACGAAATTTCTTTGAACTCCGATGAATTTTTATCGGAGCATTCTGTGACTGGTACTTATGTTGATTTAGCCCATTGTATACTTGATATCCCGAGAACGTTGCGATTGATTTCGGCTAAATGCAACAGGACATTTAAATAATCAGCTTATCCATTTCAGAATATCAAATCTTGATTGACAGTGCCAATTTCTAGGTTGTAAAAACATTATTCGTATAATGCCTAGGTAGAACTTCTATTAAAAATGAATCGATTTCTTTTATCGGTTAAAGCTCAAAACCGTGTATCTTACACGATAATTTATCTACATTCCTATAGCATTATTATATTACAAGGGAATAGAAAATTTTATTCCCTCAACTCTTGCAACAATTATAAACAACGCCATAAAGCATTAAACATAAATAACACGCGTTTTCTTTGATGGCAACCCTCCGAAACAACCAAACTCGTTTCGCATTCATTTCATTCAAATACTCCCGATCGAAGCCAATCACTCGACTAATAAATAACGCATCACCTTTGGCATTCGGAATAGCAAGTTTGGATATACATATGCCGTCCCTCTCCCGGTAACAGTCCAAAATCAACAGCGGTGTCGATGACACGAAACGGCCAAAGCTCCGCTGAGCTCCTCATCGCGTGTAGCGTGGCGCTACACACCAACCGATGCATAATCTTCTTGGGAGGGGGCAGCGACTCGCAATATATATATATATATGTTTGCGCACGCGGCTGCAGTCGAGTCCTCCCGTAATTGATTCGTTAACATGCATGGAGCTTGTGTAGGCGATTGTTTGGCTAAGGCCTAAATGCCACTGTGTGTGTGTGTGTAGGCGCGTTCGGGAATCAGCTTCGTGTTTTGGCTCTGCCAGTACAATTTTTGGTTGGATCTCAATGGCGGTGTATAGTGATATCGGGAGTGGATAGGTTGTCAGAGAGGATTATGTCGTTTTCGCGAACTCTCGAACCTGCGAATGGGTTATTATTTGCGAGTGAGAAATGAAAGCTTTAGTAGAGTTCTCGAATTTGATCTAAAATTGGGATTACTTTTTGTGTAGATGCTATTTCTATGATACCGCGTGCATACATAAAATATGTAAATATATATTAACTTCTCAATGTTTTATTCACGTAAAACAAAAACAATTTGGTCCAAATATATATATATTTTAAATTAAAAAGTCAAATAGTATTTACAAAAATAATTAATACTCTAATTTTCTTCCTTTAACTGTTGTATCAAATCAGGAACAATGTAAGAATCGTTTATTACATTTGATTCTTTGATTAGAAGTTACACCTTAGCCATCAATGGAAACACTCCAATCTGGGATTGATTTTGAGAGAACTGTGATAGATGTAATTAGGTCAATGCCCGGGGAACTAATCAGTCGAGTTATATTGTTAGGAACAATTGCTTAAGTCTAAGAAGATAGATTTCTACGTGAATCGAAGTAAATATAAAAGAAATATTTTCTATATTGTATAAAAGAGCTTTTGATCTTATTATTCATCCAATTTAAATCCATTGTTTACCGTCAAATTCAATGGCATAGTACGTGGGAAAATTCAGTTTAAATTGAAAATGAAGTAAGAGGTTTTAAATACTCTACTATACTTAATTAAATTTCTTTCAGGTCCACTAATCTGGAATATTAATTTATTATACGAAGAATTAGTAACTTAAGCGTTATTCTTGTTGCCGTTCTCTATCCTGATTACTTTATAAACAAAAGAATTATAATTAAAGAGTTTAATATTGACGTCAATGTGGCAACTCCAGTAAGATCTGAAGTTTATTTCCAGGAAGAAAAGGTTGTGATAAGTAGTAGAAGTAAATGACTATCGAGTAGGTATCGTTGATGGACGAGTAAAATTCATTAAGACTAATTTTACTTTTGTCAAAAAAGTGCGATACGAAACATTGTTACTCACCTTCGTGTTAAAAGTAACAGGTTAGGCTGTGAATAAGATGTGAATACAATCAATCTTCAGGAAAACCGCACTAAGTCCATCTACAGTAGTGATTAAAATCTCTCATGAACGCATTCAAGCTAATAAATGGCTCGATACAAACAGCAAAAATGCAACCAAGAGAGAACGACAACAGCGCAACAAGAGCTAAAGCACCATTTAAACAGCGCACTCGTGCGTTATTATATTTTCAACTATACCACACGCACACACACATATTCCTGGACACGATATAAAGCGATGCGGAAAATGCGCACGGAGACACTATCGCAAGAGAAAGGGGGCTATAGGCTATGAGGCCCCAACTGAATGGAAGTCTGAGATGCTTCGACCCCCTTTTCACGGCATCTGCGATCGTGCCTTGTCGTAGCCGAGCGGATCGTTAAAATTGATACGAACTCTACGTGTGTGTGTGTGTGTGTGTGTGTGTCTGTGCGCGCGAGCGGTAATATGGTTCAACGTAATGAGCAGCGCATGGCACCGATGACGATGGCCTTCTTCGTCGAGCAAGCGTTTAATTTAATTTTGCGTGCGCCGCCTCGCGCCGAGAGAGCATTATTTTGAAAATACGAAATTATCGATAATGAGTTCGCACTGATGTATTTGGGATGAAGTCGAGCTTACTTTGTTGGCCAATAAATGGTCAGTTTGTAAGTGTCGGTGTCGATTACGATAACGTAAGTATTTATTAGCAAGATTTATGGGCATTGATTTTTTTATGAGTTATGTTAAACTTTTTTGGGTAAAAATCTATTATCTCAATATTTTCTGGCGAAAAAGTGCTACTTTAATTTTTCTTTCAATTTTAAGCTAGCGAAAACGTATTAGCGTTGTAATCACTACTGTTTACATATTTATCGACATCCTTGTATCATGAATTTCAGAAATAAAATCGCAATCGAAGTCCAAATTTTACGAGTTTGGAATAAATGCAGTTCATCAGTATTGCCTCAAGAAGCGATTTTCAAAATTTCGATTCCTGGGAAAAACGAGTTTTCCCGTAAACTTTCATTTCAACATCGCCGGTCCGTTGTGTGTTAGCTCACTCGCATTACCTCAATCGCAGTTTCCTCAAAATCAATCGCTCCGTGCTCGCCGCATTCCCCCCAATTCGGGCAAAATCAGATGGCTGCTGCAGCGATGCCATTAGCACACACGCGCTGCACTCACACACACACACACACACACACACACACACACACACACACATATATAT